>VWPU01014215.1:8667-96197 GCA_013398955.1 Callaeas wilsoni | reverse complement strand
CAGCGCCCGCCGGAGGGGGCGGCGCGGCCGAGCCCGTGCCCGGCTCCGCGCCGGGGCTGGAGCCGCTCCCGCAGCCGCCGACACGCCGCGACGCCGATCCCGCCGGGAAATCGGCTCCCCTCTCGTTCCCCCGCGGCCGGGAGCCGAGGTCCTCCCTCCCCTCCCTCTCTGGCAGGCTAAGGGGACGGGGGAGCTCGGTGCGTCCCGCGGCGGAGGGGGCAGCAGAGCCCCCTTCTCCCCGCTCTCTTCCCCGTGCTTTTCCACCGCAGAGAGAGAGCTTCCTTGTCCTAAGCCGTGCCCTGGCAGGAAGCGGGATCCCCCTGCCCTCAGCCCTGCCCTTTGCTCCGCCAAGCGGAGGGTGAGTCAGGCTCGTCGCAGGTGGAACAGAAGCTGGCTCCTACCTCCAAGAGAAAGCGGGGGCATTTTCCCTTCCTCTCCTGCTTTCTTTCTCCCCGCAGGTGGTGGGGCTGGACCTTCCGCGAGCCCTCGGGCCTGTGAAGCTGCGGGCATGGCTGTCGGTGGGCTCGGGAGCTCCCTGCTGCTGATGTCCGGCGTCGTGGTGGCCGTGGGGCTGTGCCGGAGGCTGGCCCGGCGCCGGCTGCACTCCCGCCCGCGGCTCTTCGCTTTCCTTGTGGAGATGTTCAGCACCTTCCAGATTTGCGCCTGCACGAACGAGCTCAGCCTGCTCGGCAACGTGGAGCCGAAGCCGCACACCGCCCTCACCCTCACCTACGGCTTCACCGTCCTGCACGGCCTGACCCTGGCCGGCAGCACATGCAATCCCTGCGGGACCCTGCAGCCCATGTGGGGCGGCGGGACATCGCTCCGGATGGGGGGACTCAAGATCGCCGCTCAGTTCGTGGCTGCCGTGCTCGCCAGAGTGTTCATGCACTTTATCTGGAGTCTGGAGATGGCAGAGCCACATTTTGGAGCACTCTCACAGGGCTGCAGCAGCCCTATGCAGACTACAGAGATGCAGGCGTTCTGCATAGAACTGCTCTTTTCTGTCGTTTTCCAGCTGGCCGTCCTGCGGGCCGAAAGTGTTAATCCCAAATACAGAGTCCATTTGATTGCTCTTCTCATCACCATGCTCGTGTATGCAGGTCAGTCTTTTTTCTTTTTTCTCTTCTGTTCTTGCAATAAAATTGTAATGGAAGGGGTTCTTACTGTTTTCTTAGAAGCGTTAAGATGCAAAATACTTTTTCTTAGATTACACTTTCCTTGATGATTTCTTTTTGTATCGTCCTACATATGCAAAGTTCATTTGGCTTTATATAAAGTTTGCCTGGTTGCATTCCAGGCAGGTATGGGGTTAAGAAAGAAATGAGTTATGCATTTAAAATTATGTCAGGTCTGCAAGTACATATGGTGAAGTGTTAAAATATCTCAGTGAAGGATTGTTTCATAATCCAACTATTTATACAGCGTGAGAGATTTCGTACTATGTGCTCTGATTACCAAGTGACATTGGGACAGCACCGCTGGCTGCATCAGGAAAAAGTGCTGATTGTGCAACAGCAGGGTACAGACTAGTAATATGGAAGGTCTGCGTTTAAATAATGCATAATTCATATCAGTGCCGTTTATTTACTTAAATCGGAAGCGGGAATGGTTATTTGTGGAATGCATACAGAAATAATACCTCATGAAACCATATGGGAAAAAAAAAGGAAAAAAAAAGGTGCCTGTTTTATTAGAGCCTCCCTTGTCTGTAATGCCATGTGTGTCCGTATCCCTGCCTTTACCTAATTGTCACCTCGTGCTTCCCAGTGCTGGGACGCTGTCACCTGTCCATCCTCTCTGGACCAACGGGAAGGGAGAGGTGAGAGGAGTCAGTCTGAACTTCTTTCTTCTGACTGTTGGTGTTCCCTCTTGTCCCCACCGAAGTGACAAGAGTTGTTAGGTCACTTGAGGACTGCCCTGCAGGCAGTCCTTCTCCTACTGGCAAGGAGATTGTGTAGCTTGGAGAGGTGAAAGATGATGACAGAACTCTTGCTTGTGCTACTGCCCCCACCACAGAAAAAGTTATCTAGGGAATTACCTTTGAGAGAGGGAGATCACTTCTCCTATCTGCAGACATCCGGGATGTCATTGATGCCTTGTCCTAAAGGTTTAGCTGTATTAATGCGATTTAACATAATAGCATCTAGAACAACATACAGTCACATTTTCAGATATAGTAATGTAAAAGTCTTTACTCATTATTTTTAGCTGAAATTAGCTAATACCTAAAAGATACAAGTCGATGGGGAATTTTGAAAATTACCTTAGCAATTTGAACTACTTTCTAAAAGCAGAAGCAAGGTGTCAGTGCATTTGAGGACATCAAATATATTTCTGAGTTGCTCAGTGAAAGTGTAGCCAAATACCCTCCTCCCTCTTCTACAAGCACAGAAATCTGGATTCCTGATTCCTAACATTCTTCTCCTGCTTAGCAAACAGTCATATAAAATAATACGTGTCACATTGCCTTTGTTTTAGCTAATTCATACCAAGAATTCACTCCCAGTGTCATTGCCCAGGTTCTTATTTTTTCTAGCAGGAGAAGGCTAAGTGTGCCACGTGAAGGCTGAGTGTACCCAGTGCCCTTCTGTGCCATAAACTTGGGCTTGTTGGGACTATCCGGTGCAATCGATCTGCACGTACTTCTAGGAAACCTCAGACCCGCTGTGCCCAGGCCTCTTCTGTCTTGTGTGCCCAACACCCTGTGCTACCTGGACATTTTTCTTTGCATTTCTGTTAAACTACAGTCTACTTATTTACTATAAAAATATATAGGTATTCAGATCCTGTCATAGCTGAGGCAATAACAAGGGGCCTGGTAAGTGGCCATGGACAATGTCTGCTGCACATATCCCATATATCCTGTGGATCTCATGGCATAGCCCTATAACCACGTGTGTCCCACCTCTGCTTCTTACACACAGTAGGGAGAGTCACTTACAAATCAGGTGTCACAAATAGTGGCCTCCAGCAGGATGAGTTCTCATCTGCAGGCTGAGAAGACAGACAGATGCATAATTTAGCTGGGCTGAATCATTCTCAGCAAATCTTCTGCACCTCTTTGTTTACTGTTTATAGGTCTGCCATGCACCTTACTCCAAAAAAACCACTTCAGGTTATACAGTATTATCAAAATTACAAGCTGTTCCTTTAGTTTTTCTTATACTTTTTCATACTTAAAAATATTTGGATTTTCTTTTACATTTAGTCCTACACAAACTAAATTTTTATACTAGTACTATACTGTACACAAAAGCTCCAGTACTCCTTCACTTTCTTTTCTCTACTAAATAATTTTTTTAAAAAAAGAACATTATGTCTTTGCATATTAAAGGAATGATTCATTAATAGACTATATACAAGATGGTAAAGAATATTTTTGTATCATTCCTTTGAGAAAGTACTTATTTAGGGGTTAAAAAAATACACCTTTTGAGGGCTTTTTTATTTACAGACAGCAATACAGTTAAGTCAGGATTATATGGAATTGGTTAGATTTTTCTAAGCCTAACATACCAAGGTACAAATGGCATACATATTTTTAATTCTGAGTTTCTTCCTAATTTTGGCCTTTAATAAAGGCAAAAAGGTAAAATTACTTTCTCATGCATTATGTGGCATTACTTCTCCTTTAAAAGTTTTTATGCGTACCCCATCAAAGATATTACACTTCTTTTGCCGTAAAATAATGTCTTTTCTAGTACACAGACTGAGGTGTTAAATAAATAATTCTAAGTAAGATTATAGTAGTGCCCCTGACATATGGTTGATATTCCAGTAGTTATTAGTAATGAATATTGAAGAAATACAGCAGTTAAAACTCTGTCTAAGGCTTAATGTTCATCACCTGCATCCTGAGAGTGAAATTCTGCTTTCAGCTGTATGTTTGTGGATATAAAAGCAGAAGGAGTGGAGTCCTAAATAGATTAAAACAAAGTAAATTATTGTAGCTGGGCTTCCTGGCAACCGTGGACATTGCAAATATGTCAGTGTGCAGAATAACAGACTGCACAGTAAATCCAACTTGTTCTTGAGAATAAGTGTAAAACCACAGTAAACTGAGTAGGCAAACAAAGAGTAAAATTTTCCTGAACTGTAGTAACAGTAAAAGAAATAATAAGGAGAATATAGAATGAGAAATACAGAAGAAGAAAATGACAAAGACCTTACTAAAACTTTGGATAAATGATTGCACAGTCATAGCAAATGAGGATTACAGCCGCATGGTATTTGTACAAAGGGTGAGTTCAAAGCTCATGCAAGCTTATTTGGGGAAAAGTCAAGCATAAGCTGTAAGGAATTATACAGATGCAATTATAGAATATTTTATGGGAATAGGTTAATAGATAAAACAGGTATGGGCTGGTAAGTATCTAACAGTACAGGAATAGGGGTAATTTAGCTATGAGTAATGCTTTTTCTGCAGAATTGCAGTGAGAGGAACAACATATGTCAGAATTAAACACACTTAGCTCCAGGTTCATCTGCAGTATAATTACAGTTTAGTCCCCAGTGTAATGTGTTTGGATCTCATAATTTAGAAAATATTTAGGCAACTTCATTTACATCTGAAATCAGAGGCAAGGAAAGATGCTTGGCTTCCTTCTACAAGACAGTGGAGTGGCACTTGCTTTTATTTTCTTTGAACAACATATAAAATTTTCCCACAGTGCTTATACCATATAATAATTTAATGCTATGTATATTGATACGATAATATTAATGTTCTTATAAGAAAGTATAGAGGTCATCTTAGCAAAAACAGTACGTGACAGTTTTTTCTTTTACCTTGCATGTGTGTTTCATGTGACACGAGGCTGTAGTGTAATGACTTACGTAATTTCTGTCTCCTCTACAATCATGATACGGAAATAGCTTCTAGCTTTATCAATAGAAACATCCCACATTAGCCAGACCTATCTTTTTAAAAAATACTTGCTAGAAAGAGATAAAGGAAGTTATAGCTTAGCCTTCACATGTTTTAAAGCCTTTGAGAAAACAGTTAAACTGTTTACGTTTATGTTCTCAGGTGAATAACTTCAGAAGAGTTTTACCTGTTCAAACCGTTTGTGCTAATTTACTTTATTGCAGGGTGTAGATTTCTTGTAGTGTGGTGTATGTGAATTTGAATTTAAAGTAAATATTAAGAAAGATGGTTTGATTTCATGTTGTTTACATCTTATTGCAGGTGGAAATCTCACAGGAGCAATATTTAACCCAGCACTGGCTTTTTCATTACATGCAGATTGTTTCTATGACAAATTTTTGAGTTACTCACTAGTATATTGGATAGCACCATCCTTAGGTAAGTTCTTAACACTTTATGTATTTGAGAAGGTGTTATTTAGTACATGGGTCATAAATCAAGAAACAAGTGTTCTTTATTTGAGAATGCTAGATTTTTGTGTTAAATAAATCCAGAAAGTAGTAAATTATAATGTATGTGCTGGAAGTCATTCAGAATCATGGTTTCATTTTGCAAATGCAGGCTGTGTATTTTGAACTTTTTTGATGCTCTATCTAGAGTGCCTGCAGCACTGTTTTGTGAATTATAGAATTATTTGGATTGGGAAGAATCTTTAAAGATCATGTGGTCCTTACCTGAAAGTAAATATCAGCCTGATTAACTTCAAGAAGAGAAACATACTGGTTACCACACAGTGTCCGTCTTGTTTTGTGACAGTTTACAAAAACATGGGGATGATAAATTATATAAAAACCTACCCACAGGTGTTGGGACAAGTGCCTTAAATATGCTGTATCAATTACCATTTTTATGATATCAAATCTTTTTTATCCCCATAGCATCTAAACTTTGCAGGTCCCATTCTTTTTCCCCTAGTCACTGTTGGACACGGTCTGCTCTTAGTTTAAGAAGAAGAAGTGTTAGCAACTAGGTTTTTTCTAACTTAAATTATGGTTTTAATTTGGAAGCTGTTGATCTTGACTTCTGTCAGAAGTCATCTGTGTGCAGATGAAAATGCTCCGTGTGATACTTCATGCTGTTGTTTGTTTACAGTTGGTCCCTACAAATCTTGAGCTTTCTGCTTAGGGTATATAAAGAAGCAGTCTGCTAATCCCGAGTTCTTTCATGACTGTTAATCCTATTAGAAGGTGCAATAGTGATGAAGGCACAACAGGATGTAAAATATACACAGGAAACACTGGAAAGGGCTCCTGTTATGACCAAAAACTTCCTTTTCTTGAGTTCACGCCTGTGCCTTGACTCAGTCAGCCAAAAACGAAGACGGAAGTTTAAACCTAACTAAAATTCACTTTAATATAATCTTGTTAAATTAGATCTCCAAACAGGATGACTGAACCAATAGAGTAAGCTTGATAACTGTTCAGTGAGTAATTCATGAAACATCGTAGGCAAAGCTGATCAGCGTCGCTTGGGTCCTGACAGACCACATAATATTTCTCACAGTTCAGCTTTAGCTTTCATTAACTGATTTCAACCTCATAACCATTTAAAGATTTTTCCAGGTTGTAAGTATTTGGGATTTAATCTTTTGGCAAGTGATTTAAAGAAACGGGAGGCATTCTGAAACCCCATGTTCTACCTATATGCCAAGATGTGTCCTGCAGAACAGCTTTGCAGAAAACCTCCAGGTGATTTTTGACATGAGAAAATCAACAGATGTTAACTGAAATGGACCCATGACTTGAGGAACTTAGAATGTGATTAGGGAGCAATGTTACATTTCTATGAAAATTCATTAACAGTGGTTTGTCATTAGTTAACATCTAGAATATACATACAGAGTACACTGAATGCTGTCTCTTGATTTGAGGGAAAGGAACTCCAGACTGAGCAGTTGTAAAGATGTGAATACTCAAGACACATCACTTCTTGCACAGTGTCACTACTGTATTTTAGTGACAAATCTCAGGTCTATGGATCACCTGAAGGACTGGGTAATCCATTGATGATAAAAATATCTCATTACAGAACAAGGATGTTTCATGGATACATTTAAGAGACCTTATAAATCGAGTTCTAAACAAATGTAGTGTCTGAGGTGGAAGTATGGAGGAGATTGCTGTATTTGAAAACTCAATTGATGAATACAGGAGTGCAGATCTACAAATCGTAACATGAAGTGAATTTTTCTGACACTTTTTGAAAATAAGAAAATAATAGCAATAGAATTTTTTTTTCCCACGATCGGACCAAATGATGAGGCATCTAGGAAAATGACCTGTTATGATGATAAATTCTTGTGAGAAGAACCTCTAAGCAGAATCATGAAAGTAGGTGATGTGGGAAGGGATGTTTTAAATTCAATTGTAAAAATTACTTTCAGAATCCGTGTGTCAGCAGAAATGCTGTTTCAGACTTCCTAGAAACTGGCAGAGTCACAATGATATGCTAATATGGTGTCTTACTTCTTCCAGCATCAGCATCTTAGATGGTTAAATTACTTTGTTTACTTTGGGAGCTGTTTTCAGAAGGGTTTTTTGTGTTTTGCTGTAATAACTACTGCAAAGGAGCACCATGGACTAACACATCATGAAACTTAAAATTGCAAGTGCAAAATGCAATATAGTCTCATTTATGGCTGTAGCAAAAATCCATGAGGGCAAGGAGATGTAAAGTGTTCAGTATATAACTGAATCCTGATCTGGCTGTAAACACGTTGTAAACAATGTTCTTAGAAAGGACTCTTGGAGGAAGAGGAAGGTTGATTGTCACTTTCACAAGACAAGGATGAAATGGAAGTTTTGTTTTAGGATAAACAAATCTACTGGTGGTTTAATTCTTTCAGGAATTTAATCTTGAAACTGTAGTTAATTACTCATTTTTCAAAATGGCTTTACTGATGTTTTGGTGAAGGTGATTCTCTAGCAGCATTAACCTCTGGATTCCCGCAATAAACATAGATGCCAGCAAGTGTTTATAACTTAGCACAGGCAGGCCTAAGTTCTGCACTGTGAACATAGACTCAGAAAGTACCAGTGGAACAAAGATGGTTTCTGTTTTACTGCCAAAGAAATTCTTGTTAGTTGTCCAGACATGATTATACCATCGGTAATGATGGGGACTGAGCTGATGCTGCTCTTTCAGTACCAGGGAGATGGCAGCTCTGAATAGAAAAGTTGGTGACAAGATAGTCATGAGGTCAATAAAATGAAATGCTCTTTCCTGGACAGGTGCCAGCTTAGCATATCATAGAATTGTATTGTAGAGGGAGGGACATTAAAGACCATCCAGGTCCAACCCCCCTGCCAGAGGGGACACCTTCCACTAGACCAGGATGCTCAAAGCCGTCCAACCTGGCCTAGCCTCCTCCTAGGTTTCTAACACTAGGTATCAAACCAGAATCAAAGCCCACTTCTTTAGATCAGTTTTACTAGAAAGACTAATAGTATGCCTTAGAAAATCAGTGCCACAAAAGTCACTTAGCAGTAGATGTAAATGGAGGAGGTAAGCAAGGGAGAAAGCAACAGGTGAGACTTTGACCTTTCTGCTCAGAGGAGAGGTTATTCTCTGTGCAAGACAGCACATGATTCAGCAATTTGGGATCAGCACTTCTGCAGAGTCATCGCCACAGGCTGGAGAGGTGGGCCGACACCAACAACACGAGATGCAACAAGACCAAATGCTGAGTCCTATGCTTTGGCCACAACAACCCCACGCCAGGCTACAGGCTGAGGTCAGAGTGGTTGGAAAGTGGCCCAGCAGAAAGGGACCTGGGGGTGCTGGTTGACAGCAGCTGAACACGAGCCAGCAGAGGGCCCCGGTGGCCAAGGAGGTCACTGGCACCTGGTCTGTATCAGCAATAGTGTGGCCAGCAGGACCAGGGAAGTGATGCTTTCCCTGTACTTGGCACTGGTGAGGCCACACCTCAAGTCCTGGGTCCAGTTCTGGGCTCCTCAATTCAAGAAGGACATTGAGGTGCTGAAGTGGGTCTAGAAAAGGGCAGCAGAGCCGGGGAAGGGTCTGGAGCACAAGTCCTATGAGGAGTGGCTGAGGGAGCTGGGGTTGTTTAACCTGGAGAAGAAGAGGCTCAGGGAGGACTCTTTCCACTCTCCACAAAAGCCTGAAAGGAGGTTGCAGCTGGGGTAGGGGGGGTGTCACGTCTCTTGTCCCAGGCAACCAGTGATGGCATGAGAAGACATAGGCATAAGCTGTGCCAGGGGAGGTTGAGGTTGGACATTAGGAAGAATTTCTTCACTGGAAGTGTGATTAGATATTGGAAAGAGCCTCCGAGAGAGATGGTGGAGTCACCACCCCTGGAGGTGTTTAAGCAAAGGCTGGATGTGGCACTCAGTGCCATGGTCTATTGCCATGGTGGTGTTCAGTCGCAGTTTGGACTCTGTGATCTCACAGGGCTTTTCCAAACAAATCGATTCTGTGATTATTGCCTCCTTCTACTCAATGCTTGTGAGGAGGCGTCTGGAACATGGGTGGTTTGGATGCAAGAGCAACGTGTCAAAAAACAGGATCCAGGCAGTGGAGGACCACAAAGATGATGAAAGGCCCTGGAGTACCTGATCTGAGAGGGAAGACTGAGGGAACCAGACTTGTCTAGGCTGCAAAAATAAGATGAAAGTGTGTTTTAAGTACAGTCAAGCATTATTTCAAGAATAGTGTGCTTGTCACCCCAAGACAAATAGTTACAAGGATAACAGAGATTAACCTGTCTCTTTGGCAACAATTAACAGCAAGGCCACAAATTGGAGCATGGAAAGTTCAACTTAGACTCCAGGAAAACATTGAGGAGGAAGGGTGCAGCAACACTAAAATTAGTTTCCTGGAGAAATGCTACAGTCTCCAGCATGGAGGTTTTTGGGACTCAGCCAGGGAAAGTCTCACTGACCCATCCAGCATAGGCAAAGTCTCCTGCACTGAGTGGCAGACTGGACTAAACAGAATCCCTTCCAATAAGCTTTTTTTGTGATCTAAGAAGTTTTACAAATACAAGCGTATGTATGGGCAACATCATCAAGCAGGATCCTCTTCACCTCTGAAAGAATAAATTGATTTTTTTTCCTGTGGGGGAAAAAAGGTAATAATAAACTGTATTTGGATGCCCTTTGGACTTATGGGTCCCTTCCAACGTGAGATAGAAGTTTCTTCATAAGAATCGTACACTAACTACCATTTTTTCAGCTTCAGAATAAACCCTAAATCAAAATGATCTTCAAAAAAACACCCACTATCCTCTACCCACTTGGCAGCACCTAAAAATGATGTGGTTATCAAAATAGACACAGCTAACAAACTCAAGTGAGGGATGGAGGTTAAGCTGCTGATTCAGTCATTTATACCTCCAGCTACAAAGAAAGGAGCCCTGATCAGGAACAGGAAAGTGCACACATGTTGGATTCACCCAGCCAAACTCCCTGCCTTTGGCTTGGCTTACACACATCAAAGCATTAACCATACTAAGGAAAACAAGATTATTAACTCATAGGGAGCACTTGCATGGCCTGTTGAAGCTTCCTTTGCAAAAAGTACTGATGCAGTCCCTGCCATATTCTGTTAAGACACTCAAATACTTGAACATAATGTTTCTTTTCCATACCAGTACTGTGTCCTTCTCAAATGCACTTAAACAAAGGTCCTTTCTGTAACTTCTCATTTCAGGTACAATACTTGTGGCTTTTATATGGGATGAAATCTTTCCTCGGATATCTTGAGACATCAAATCCTGAAATTTGGCAGCACTACGTTAAAAAAGATTTTCAACATCTGCAGACATAAAGCTTTCAGAGAACTGTTGACAGACTTCTGTGCCACCTTTCAGTTGTATTTTCAGATTTCATGTTTGAAATATTTGACTTACCACTTTGTATGCAAATAATAATTTTGTAAATGCACATTGGGATTTTGGGAATATTTGCCACCATTTTCAGTTAAGCCATATGAATGTGAAGGACTGTTAAAACACAAACTTTGTCACTTTAGCCATAAGTGCAATTTGCTGACCTTTATTAGCATGCAAAACTAATTTTAGAGAAATACCCCGTCCTTTCAAGATTTGATTTTATTGGATTTCTTCCCATTGAAGGCACCTGCAAAAAGGGACCTGAAGATTTCTTATATTGCCATCATCATATTTCTACTTACCATATACCTACCTCTGAGAGGAAGAAAGGCTACACTACTCCCTAGAAGAGTCTCCACACCTCTATTCTAGAGGCACCCTACACCAAAATTAAAAGTCTGTATGACCAACATTGTTTTAATAATACCTGAGTGCAGGTAAGTAATTCCTCGCTTCCTTCCAGGGAGGCTCTCTTCCATCCTGTCCCACTGGAGATTGTTGAATGTTTACCTTGGTTGGAAAAAGCAGTAAATAAAGTACCCTAAAATTCTGCAGACATGCACGTCAAATGGCATTTTAGGCAAAACTCTCTACTTTTTATCAGCAATTACTGCTGCCTCTTCACACAGACACAGTATATAGGGATGAATCATGCAGTACTCAATTTGTCCTTGATTTTATGTAGCTCTTACCAGCTTCTTTAAAAAACAAATGAATCTGCAATACAGGCGAATAAATAACATATAAAAACTACAGGAAAGCTACACACACAAACAGGCACAAGCATGCCCTTTATAGCTTGAGCTGAGGCAAACACCACTGATGGGTACCACCCTCGGAAGCTCTGTTTTTAGCAGGAGGTTTCTTCTGGCTGCAGCTTAATTTTTAAATATGCCAAAATATATTTCTCAAATTTAAGAGTAAATTCAGTTTTACATTTTATAGTTACTTGGTTTAAAGGACAGATGGTTAACAAGTTCTACAAAGACCTCGGTATCATGTCCCTCATCTCACCATCCAAGTCACCTTACAAACCATATTTTACGAGAAGGGGAATCAGATGGGGGGTTTTTCACAGTAAACTGATGGAGTCTTTAACAGCTACTGTTGTCAGCTATCTTTTTTGTGAGAGTTTGGGAAGTAAATATTTCCATGTAATTTCTTCCTTGTTGAAATAAAATCTTTTCTTGTTTTATTTTTCCAAGGTAGCTGTAAGATTATATCGCAAAATTAAATCAACTGTATGAACCTGCTCTACATACAAGAGTCCTATCCATGACCCTGTATTCAGTTATTAATAATAAAAAAAAAAAATTAGCCTGCCAACACACTGAAGAGAACTAGAAGTGCTGGGTTATCATTCAGCAGCTCTTCTACCCTAGTGTGAGTAGTTCCACCAAAGGAAACTTGTCCTTGTTAAACCTCACCATGGCAAGGACCACACGCTGAGCCTGAAAAGATGTAATCCTCTGAAAAAATATGTATTTTTATACTTTGTTCTGCTTCTAAAACAGATCCTTTTGGGGGGTTCTACCTTCCCTTTCTTGCTTTACTGCTCTTTATCTCGTTTACCTATTTTTTAAAGTGATCCATACCTAATAATTTTTTCCCCCCACTTTTTCACCTCATTTCTTACGGAAACAAGTCTTTCAAAATCGACATGATTTGATGTCTCCTCTGAACCCATGGAGCCCACAGGGTAAAGGGCTCAAAAATAAAGCTCATAGAGCATAAAAATAGACAGAGAAGAGAGAAAGCATATATACAAACCTACAGGGCAGCCAAGATTTGTTAGATTAGAGGCGCTACTTCCACATCACTTTTGATGGCCTGCAAAAGCAAAGTCCATAAAGTGAAGAGGTCACACCGGATCTGATTTCTACATCTCTGCCTTGTTTATTTTGGCACAACATATAATTTAAAAGAAATTGGTACAAATCTGGGTGATTAACAAGTAGTTGCTGTATTTATAGGCACTAGAATATAAAACTAAAATAAAAATCACTAAGAATTAGACATGCATTAAATTGACTATCTTAACACAAACAAAAGGAAAAAACAAAAGTAGCAGAAATAATGGAAAACAAACCTAAGCTAGGAACTGAAGAATTTAACTGGTTTTGTTAGTGCAGGCAAAAAGGGGTATTTTACATACGAGGTAACACAAATGCTTATGAAGTCCAGAACACTTATACACAGCCTAAACACAAAGTTTTATTGAAAACAAAACTTGTCAAGCCACACAAGACACTTCTCAATGCTACCTTCAGGGTTCATCCAGGTTTGTTTCTACCTCACCTCAATTAATCTTGCTCCACTGATTTGACTGGAAGTATTACAAGATGTCTGCTCCTGGAGCTCCACATTAGTACAACACAAATTCTCCTGGATGTAGTGAGAGTGCCGGGAGGAGCTGCCAACAGTCCAGCTGCCTGGTAGTTAACTCTGCCCATCTGCCAGGGTATGTAACAGGCTGCAGTTTAACGTGGAGAACAACAGAAACACCACATTCCAACTCAGGCTTACACACACACACACAAAACCCCACCAGTCTGCTTTAACAGTGAATGGTGACTTAGAATTCAATGAGCCTTTTGCCTCAATTATGGCGCTGGTAAGAGTTTCACCTGTCCCAAAATCTCACCATGCCAAGATCATCCAAATGCCAGTGCAAAAATCAAAGCATCACTCTGAATCCCTAACAAAAACATGCACACAATGTACACACTCACATGAATACATTTGCATGTATACAAAGGGGCTGGTAAAGGCATTCCTGTAGAATGTCTTGTTGCATAACATGCTGAATACCTCATTTATTCAGCTACATCAGTGGTTCACAGCACTATTAAGACACCTCTAATTTGACTGGCATTCCTAATGAATATTCAATGATGAGTGGTTATAAATATCATGTACCTTGGAACCAAATCACATCCTAATGTGTAAGCAGAGTGTGTAAGCCAGAATGTGTAAGCCAGTAAACTGTTCATATACAAACACAGCAATACCTCACACTGCCCCTTCCCCCCCAAAAAAATCACAGGTCAACTTCAAAGTGAAAGAAAACAGAGGTAGTTTGGTCCAGACTTTCATTTCAATACTGGGGGAAGAGAAGAACAACCTGAATTTGCTGGCATTTCCCAATGGCAAAATCACCACTCCGCAGAGAGACGAAACAGGACAAGCTCCAGCAGAACCAAGATCTTGGCAATCTAAAGCTGAGTTCCTAAGTTTGGGATGTGTCTGACTAACTCAATCACAGGCACATTCTGCAAATGCTCTGCCCTTTTATCCTCACATCCAGGTAAACGGTGAAAATGGCTTTGGCTTCACTGAAGATTGTTTTCTTACAGAAGAGTTCTGAAACTCAAGGGCTCAAGCTGCTTGCTGAAGTAAAGGAGGGAGAACTACAATGGCGAGCTGGTTGTGAGATACAAAAATCTTAGTTTATTTAACAATGTTAACATTTAATACAAAGACACAAAACAGTTCTCTTTGTCCGGACCTTACAGACTTTATTCCATCTCCTCTACCACCCAAGCTCAGCTCTCAGAGAAATGACAGGGATAGCACTGAAATGATAAAGCCAGTTACTTGAGGGGCTTTTAATTTAGCTTTTCTTTTAATCCTTGGCCAACCCTATTTCCTTTTAGTCATAACATTTCTATTCCCATTTCTACTCCACAGAATCAATGACAGGTAAAAAAAATATGGAGAATTCTAGGACAATCTAAAATTCTGTTCTACTTACAGTTTTATTTCTGAAGTCCTAGAATTCCTACAAAGGCTTCTTTAAAAGGCCAAAGAATTTGCTCAGAGAGACTGTGGCTGCCCCATCCCTGGAAATGTTCACAGTCAGGTTAGGATGGGGTCCTGAGCAACCTCATCTACTGAATGGCATCCCTGCCCATGGCAGGTGGGGTTGGTTAAGGTCTGTTCCAACCCAAATAATTCTGTGATTCTACGAAAGGACCCCTGATTAGCCCCATTCAAGTGTTAGATGCAAGAGGTTTTATTGTTTTTGTTTATTTTGTTTTTTTAAATAACCCCATAGTGGTCACAAATGTCAAACCCTGTTTTAAACGTCTCTACAAGCATTTATAGACCTAGATGTCTAAACTTAGGTCATTAAAAGAAAGGTTAACTCCCGATAGTCACTGCAATGCCTTCGGTTTTACAGCTTATTCTGGAAGTGCCACAAGAGGAATCTGAAAGACACAAGACACCCAAGTTTACATAATTGGCATTAAAATAAAAGGTTATTAACCATCACAGAGTAGTAGCTATCTGTTGTTTGCAGTCAGAGGACAGCACTTTACTACAAGCCCATGAATTTTCAGAAGGGCTGAGCATCTTTGCCTTTGGCAGCAGCTCTAACTCAGGTCAGCTAAGGACAGCATGTGCTTAGAGCAGGCACCAGGGTACCCTGGCAGATCCTGCTGCACCCACACGCAGACACACCAGTTGCTTCAGAACAATTGCTGCAGCCTCGTGATGCCACAGACAAAACACCACTTATTGCAGGAACACTGGAAATGTCCTGCACCAAATTCCAGCAAGTATTCCAGGAGCTTCAGCAGGAGACTGTCACATCTCATTTGGGTAGCATGCAACATGAGCATCACACAAGGGCATTGTTTTGGAGGCAGGGCAGCACACTGCTCTCTAAGGGATCACCAACAAGATGTTCCTGTAGATCATTTTGCAGTTCAGGAGGTTAAAAGGGCCAAGCTGCTCCATGGAGTACCCACAAGATCACAGCATGCTCCGTCTCCACCCCTATTTACAGAGTGTAGAGCCAAGCCACCCTCTGAGCAGGGTGATTAGCAGAGACCTCCAAGAGCTGTCCTTGTCACTTTCTACCTTCAGTCCCTTATTGCTGCCTTAGATCCTAGATTCCTAAACTTCCTTAAATTAAATCCACATTCTCAGGCTGGTGATTATTCTAAAAAGGGCCATTCCAAACTGCTACCTGGAGTGATGTCACTGCAGCACCTGACACTGCACATGCAGGTCACCCGATCTGCTCTGACAGGGACCAGCCCCTCAAGCTGTGATCAGCACAAGCAGAAGCACAGGAGGACATCCTCTCCGGTCACCTCTCACAGCATTCATCTCCCACAGCCACATGCTGTACCACAGAAGTCACAGAGTAAGTAGCAGAAGAATTCCACTGACCAACACTACTTCTTACTGGGTGTATTTTGTGCTTTGCTAGAGGAATAGTCTACAAAACTTCCACCAGCACTTTCAGGCTTCTTGGAGATCTGCTATCAGCTACTAACTCTCCTTGATCCAGTTCAATTTTAATCAGGATAATAAATAAATTCAGTAAAACTTGAATTTTTCAACAGCATGGGTTTTTTTTAAAAATAAACCATTGACCAAAGTAATCGTGGAGATGGAGTCATCAGAACCTCAATTTCCGTTCGCTTACTGAGAGGCACTTGATCTACAGCTGAAGGCTTTTCTCTGATTTTTAAGTGTCTCCTTCACCAAACTGGAGGACCATCCAATGAGAGGACAACCAGTATCTATATTTTTTTTTTGCTTTTAAAGAACTCCTCTCTATTCTGCAAAGTCCTTCCCAGGGTAGAAATGCGACTACAGAAGTTTGAGCTCTTACACCAGACAATAAATACCAATTCAGGAGCAGTGGCAGTGGTGGAGGTCAGTAAGAGAATACAAGGCTACTCTGAGACTTTCAGAACTGCAGCAGCAAAGAAAAATAAGCAACAGAGGAGGAACTCAGCCATGCAGCACCCCTTCACAACAGCCCTCCTCGGGGGCCGCAGCCTCTTTCTTTGTGACACTGTAATCCCTAATCAACTACCTTCCCACTTTTCTTTCAGTGTGTCACGCTCCTTTTTGTGTCCCTTTCCTCCTTCCTCCCCTGAGCTTTTGGCTGTCTGCTCCACAGCTGCTGTCTACGGCATTTCAAGTGGGATAGCTGGACGCTCACTTTAAGGTAAGAGCTGTCAGTCTCCCTTCTGAGACAGGCAGGAGAACTGGGACAACACAGCACCCCTCGAGCAGCACGTACAGACTGAGCACTAGTGAGCACTGCTGATGCACGAGTGGGATCACAACCCCACTGTGCCTGTGCATCTCGACAGACAGTCCCAGAAAAAGCTGCTCTTCCTCTCCCCCCCAGCACCAGCAAGGAAACACTGGCACATCTTAGAATGCTACTAAGAGAAGAAAGGCAGCACAGGTGATGGAAGACAAGGGATCACACTGGCACAACCACCCGAGCAGGGTGTTGTCTCTAAGCTGTTCACTCCTGACAGCAATCCCATCCAGACAGCTCAGTAACTTTACCAGGAACTGTTCCTGCTCTGCTTACAGTGAAAGAAGAGATGAACTTGCAGTGCTGTGAAGTGGCCTGCCCCCTTGAACAGCCTGGGAAATCCTACACACTAAGGGCAAAACAACAGACACTAAGGACAGCAACTTCCCAGGGATGCCTCCAGCATTCACGTATCAGCATCTATGAGCCTTTGAGATCAGACAATTCTTAAATCAACTAAAAGGCTGACCTGTCTTCCAGACAGGCACATCCATGCAGGTTGCCTCTGCAGCGTATTGGTTTATGCCAGTAAGCATTTTGGCATGGATCATTAAACATCTTTCTACATTTGTGATAATTATAGCTCCCTTTTCCTTCTTCTTTATCACCATCATCCTGCTATCATGAGACACTTCCTGTAGGATCACGTACATTACACTAATTACAGAGAGAGAAGCTCTGCAGGACTGAAAAGCATTGATGTGAGAAGTCAGAAGAACTTACAGCTGCACCCGTCCTCCTCAGTGATCGACTTCGGCATCTTCAAACTGCCCGGCAACTACTGGTGCTATGTCCACCTCCATCCCATCTGAAAAAAACAGCCAGTGCTCCGTAAACAAGCAGATGAGGGATGACGTTTTCACGGGAAAGAAAGCGGATGCCCTCTGCTGACAAGAGGTGGCCAGGACAGAAAACCCCTTCACTAAACTTCTGAAAGCAGCCTAAGGAAATACTGATGGAGCTCACAAGTTTCTGGGTTTGCTCCAGCACTGTCATTTAAAGATGTCACCACTTCCTACAACCTCATCTCACCCTGTCTTATTAAAAGACTTAAACATCAGATTTTAACTATATCATCTTTTAAATGACGTTTTGGTGTAACAAATGGCATTATTCCTTCGAATAACCTTAATCACACTCTGGAAGAAAGAGGCTGTATCCTGTTCTGAAACAATCACTGAAAAGAAAGAACAACTGCCCTATGCTACAATGTCAAAAAATAATGTAACTCTGAAACTGAGCAGCCCTGGGGATATTTATAATTGCAGCAAACCAAGCAGCAGTACTGTAGCAAATAATATTAGGAAAGTAAACAAAACTGATGAAGATGACTCTGAGACACATGACATACTTGCTGTTCAATTTATATTCATTTCTGGGATTTTTAGGATTGAGAAATCTGACTAAATTTTCAAACAAAGGGCACTGCTGAAATCGAAGCATATCACCTACGCCTGTCTTTACATTACATACATTTATTCAAAACTGCAGAACAAAGAGAACCTTAGAACAACTGACAAAACAAGTAAGATTAAAAACCCCTCCATGTGGATGAGAACAAATTAGTTATTATTTTGTAGAAATCCACAACTGCTGCATCATTTTCCATCTTTCAAAAAATATGAGGGCATATAAAAAGCACTGCAATTTATATAAAAAAAGAAGCAATGCTACTGAACTACTTCCCTGTTCTTCTCCCAGATCATATACTGTTCTAGTGAAAACAGCACACAGAAAAGACAGAGTCTGAGAAATCAGGTGTTTTTCCCCCAACAAAAAAGAAATTTTGCTTCTTAAAGACACATTTGAATGATCAATAGAATTAAGAGACAGCATCCTTCAGAAAAATAGATCTTTTTTAATAAATCTGTTTCAGTGTGTTTGAATGATTCAGAATTCACCCTGAACTCTGTTAAAAGAATTGTTAAGTTAGAATTTAGGGTACTAGAAAAAAAAAACCATAACCCAAATAAAAACTACAACTCATTTGGTGTAGAAACTGCTTCCTAATCCCGGTGTAGACTGACAAGTTTAATTCTTTTTTAATCCTAAATCAACTTCACTTTACCAGTCTTCCAGGCAATCATACCAGAAAGAATCAAGCGTTCTTAACACTGAAGCGCTCACTCTTTAACAGAGCAGCCCTCAACTCCCAGCAGGCAACATGGTGCCGCTAGGGCCACAGGCACGTGGCTGATCCCTCACCTTCTGCAGTGAGGGATCACCCACAGCATCGCACTGGCTAAGTCCTGGTTTATGGATTAGCCAAGCTGGAGAACCACCACTATCATAGAACCATAAAATAGTTTAGGTTGGAAGGGACCTTGCAGCCATGGGCAGGGACACTCCCCACTAGACCAGGTTGCTCAAAGCCCCATCCAGCCTGGTCTTGAACACTTCGAGAGATGTGGCATCCACAGCTTCTCTGGGCAAGTGGCTCACCACCCCCATGGTAAATAAATCTCTCCTTTCATCTTCTGAATCTCCCCTCCTTTGGTTTGAAGCCATTCCCCCTTGTCCTACAGCAACTGGCCTTACAAAAAAGTCTGTCCCCATCTTTAAGTACTGAAAGGCCTCAGTAAGGTCTCCCCAGAGCTTTCTCTTCTCCAGGCTGAACAACCCCAAGTCTCTCAGCCTGTTTCCATAGCAGAGGTGCTCCAGACTCCTGATCATCCTCATGACCTCCTCTGGACTCACTCCAGTAGGTCCATATCCTATTATGCTGAGGACTCCAGAGCTGGATGCAGCACTCCAGGTGGGATCTCACCAGAGTGGAGCAGAGGGGCAGATTCCCCACCCTCGCCCTGCTGCTTTGGATCCAGCCTAGGACACGACTGGTGTTCTGGGCCGCAAGTGCACATTGCCAGGTTATGCCCAACTTTTCATCGACCAGCACCCCCAAGTCCTTTTTGGCAGGGCTGCTCTTAATCTCCTGCTTCATCTCCCAGCCTGTGTTGATACCAGGAGTTGCCCCAATACAGGTGCCGCACCTTACACTTGGGCTTGCTGAACCTCATGAAGTTCCCATGGACCTACTCGTCAGGTTTGTCCAGGACCCTCCAGATGGCATCCCGTCCTTCAGGAGTGTCAACTGCACCCCTCAGCTTGGCGCTGTCTGCATACTGGCTGAGGGTGCACTCAATCCCACTGGCTGTGTCACTGATGAAGACATTCTTTAGTACAACAAAAGCATGTCTTACCTTCAAACTCTCTTACGGAGTCCTCTGTTCTCACTCCAGCCATGTTGTACTGGGTGCTGACAGACTGGGCTAACATGCCTTCTAACCTCTCCAGTGTGGCCTGGCCTTCTGCAGTTAAATGTGACAATCCCTCTTCGTATGTGTAAAAGCTCGGGATGTCACCTTGTTCTAGCTCTGCAAAAACAAGTTTATGTTTATCGGACCTAAGTTTAGGAGTCAGAAACATGCAGAGGTGGAGGAATAGGGGAGCAGCTGGGCAAATTATGCTCAGATTAACTGACTGAGATTAAAAAGCTGCTTACATCAGGTACAGAATGCACACAGCAATGTGAACTGACCACACAGCAGCACGGGCACTGAACCTGGGCTAGCAAAGCCACTGGGAACAGGAAAGACACTCTTTGTGTCTGTGGGCTTTGGAGAGCCAGAACAATGCTTTTGCTGAATTCCTGTCATTTGCAACAGCTATACTACAGGTTTTCTGCAGGTTTATGAATTTCTATACTATGCCTGTGACAAAAAGGATGTTTAGGCAAGATGAGTAATAAACAATTATGACAGATACCAGGTATCCAAGTGCTGGCAGGTATTTCAAAAGAAGCAACTGTTACCAACCGCGGGCCTCAACATCGTACTCGTCCCCTTCGTAATCGTTGTCTGAGTCCTCGTCGTCCGGGTCTGGGTGCAGGGCCTGGCACTCACACATCGCTGAAAACATGGCTTCCACTGCAGGAACACAAGTGAATACAAACCTCCACCAACACCCCAAAGCAACAGCCAAGAAACCCCGCTCCGAGTGATCAAAGGTATTCAGAATACTCGTTTAGCAGAACCACAACTGAATTAATATCTGAAAACATCATCCAACAAGCCAGCAGCCATGCAAGAAACAAATCAGGTTTCAGAGATCCAACCTGGTGCTTTAGCCTCTTAACAGTACTTTTGCATTATTTCATTGATGACAGAGGTTTATCTCTGGACAGTTCTGTCTGTGGTTACCCACTGCAGGAATCCTTGCAGCATCTCATCCATCAGATTCCTAAAAACTTAAATCCAACTGTAAGCTCCACATTGGGCAGGATATGACAGCTTTCCAGTGGTAGTGTCAGGGCATTAGCGTGTTTCTAATGAAATTGTCATTGACTCAATTATCAGTGAATTTGTAATTAAAACGACATTTCCCATACATGTTCTCTGCAAATGTATATAAGTGAGATTATCCATGTTGTGTATTTACACTCAACAGTTTCTATTTTAAAGCATTGGAATTTTCCTTGAGAAGCAGCTGCTTGAAAGAGTCCCTCTTCAAGCCAGATAAAACAATTTCCTTTCCTCTTTCCAGCACACAGGAATCAAGTCATTAGAAAAGGACACTGAAGGAACACGGTATTTACATCTCTACACCCAAGTGTCCTCCACATATAGCCAGGACTTGAAAGCAAAACACAATTCCCATTCTCACTTACAGGCTGATTTGTCGCTAGGGACGAATCTGAATTCCGCAATCGGTTCAACATCATCGTCACTGTCGTCCTCCTCCCCTTCATTCATGGGAGCCTCTTTTGTCTCCTCTTTAGGAAATTGAAGGATTTAGAAGAAATATGTTTATTTTGTCAAAAAGAAAATAAAAAGTCCATTTGTTTATTCTTTCAGGAACACAAACATAATCAAATCAGAAACAACCTGAGGCACAAAACTTCCACTCTGTTCTCTCAAAAAACCCCATGACCAACATGGGTCATAAGACCCTCTCACAGCACGTCAAAAACACTTGCAACACACAGAAAAACTTCTCTTTTTATAACTAAACGACTAAAGATTTCTGTACTGGTCACACAAAGTATTCATGTATTTCAAGAAAATTGTCTTATTAAAAACAACTGTGCTCAAAACCCCCCAATTCACAATTGTTACCATTTTTTAAATCAGCTAGCTTCCAGTGTGGCCCCTCACAGGGGACTCTGACATGTGTAGAGGATCTTTGCTCCATTTCCAACATTCCTAGTCAGCCAGCAAGATGTCAGAAGTACAAAGTGCACCCAGAGCCAGTGACAACTGCAGTGCTTCCTGACTTCTGTACACCACGTACATGAATAAATAAGCACCAGTGTGGTGTTTTACTTTCTGTGAATAAAAATCCCACAAAAATGGCTGTAGCTCATCACTTCGGGGCTGGGGACACTGCACTGACAGCCTCAAAAGTGCACAATTATCTTCTACAGGAGAGGAGGCTGTTCCACTGAGAGTGGTTTTTATCACATACAAAACTGGCACCACCAAGAATAGCAAGACGCCAAGAAGCTGCCAGCCAGCTGCCCCAAAAATGAAGTGTGCAAGAAAGCTACCCAGTCCTTTTCCAACTGACACCCGCAGGCACAGCTTGTTACTGCTGAGTCCAGCTCTTTGTTTTCAATGCAGTCAACCTCTGACTGCCTTTTTCTAAAAAAGGGGTGAGGACAAGGCACGAACACGCAGAGAGCACACGCAAAACTTTCAGAGGAAGAACAAAATGTACCCTGCACAACTGAGAATGAAGACTCCTGAAGCCAACTAAGTGGAAAGGTTTAACACTATTCAGCAGTTAAAATTACAGGCCAGGGCTAGACTTTGAAAAGTAAAACCTACTTGCTGTGGAAGATTTACTGCAGGCAGAGTTAATACACTAAAAAATATACAAACACACAAAAAAACCTCCACGAACACAAAAAATCAGTCTATTAAGGATTTCTAGATAAGGGCTTTCACAAGATATCTGTATTTTCAAATGCCATAATCAGAATGAATTAAAAGCTAGAAACAGTATCTTTCTTCAGGTGAGGTGCAGTTTACTTCAAAATAACCACAGTTAAAGAAAGATGAGGAAGAAGAACCAGGAGGTGTATGCAAATGTCCTCTTACTATTTGTAGAGACTCAATATCAGAGAACATTAGTAATGTAAGAGAAGGAAATAATGAAGAACGTTAATAGCTTAAAAGCATCTCCACCTCCTCAGTCGTGTCATTACTTTCTGGGTACATTAAAAAAAAAATTAAAATGCCAGATTTTAACCTTTAGCTATGATGACCAGTAGGCACAAAGGAGAAAAGAAGACCTGCTCAAGACCTAACACTCGTTAATCTTCAATTGAGATGGCAGTTTTTGACACACTTAAAATATTAACAGGTCTGCCACAAGAAAAATATTAAGAGATATATATAAAAACCACAATCTTCATACAAACAATGAAACAAAAAGCTTGCTTTCTCTATATCAAAGCAAGAATCGTCAAAAAGGTGGGTTTTGTGGGTAATCTACAAAGATCCATTAAAGCCTGGTAACACGACGTATTGCCTTTTATTGTTTGTTTTTAACCAAGCTGTGGGAGAAAATGAATGAAAAGTTTCCTGGCTGTGAAACAGCAGGAATTCATCACGCCTGGAGAGGGCAGCAACATTAACATAAATTCAATAAAGAAAAAACTGTACTCAAGATGGAATCACAGGGAGACTGGCAGAGGAACTAAATTGTTTAAAACTGTAAGAGAGCAGAGAACTGATTCTCAGCAGCTTCGGTGTACAGAGCCACAAGCTGAGAGCAGAACTGTAAAGAAGTAACTCTAAACAAATGCGAAGCTGTGCTTCTACGATAACTACCCTTCAGGAAAATAAAAAAGAAAATACAAGCAATTACTTAAATTACTTAAAATCAACGCTTCGTCCTTCTGAGGCGAAAACCCTGTCACTCAGGACTGCGTGGGAGCAGCAAGCACCACTCCAGGCGTACCTTCGAACTTGGCGTTCACCATGACGTACAAGTGCTCCCTTGGGTAGGCGCTCAGGTCCCTGGAGACAGCATGTAAACTAATGGTGGGGTAATCCAAGGAGAAGCCAACTCCGGAGTTTTCCAGCCAAGACAGGCGACTAACAAGGGAGGAAAAAAAAGAAGAGATAAGTTAGAAACTGACAGAGGAATCCACAGTACCTGACTTGAGCCTGCAGAAAAGCAAACCAGCCCCAAAAGAGTAATTGCAGACAAGGCACTTAGCCCACTCTCCAGGCATACACGGTCCTGGACCTGCCTGAACAGGACTTTGCAATAGCATTAACTGATGGCCAAGGTAAAAGAAACCTTTTCTTAGATGATGGGAAGCTAAGAACCCTAGATACATCACAATTTTATCACATTTGCACTAAATGATGAATTTCCCTCCCTAACTCTTCATTTTCTCCTCCCTGTAGATATCTATAATTCTAAAGATAATGACAGAGGCTCCAGAGTGTGATCTGTAACTCAAGCTATTAAATGTGGTTTTCCAAGACAAAGAGGACACTGAAAGGCAAGTCAGTATCACAGTTCCTAGAGGACTATAGATCTGATGTGGGTATAGCCTGTATGTAGAAGAACAGCCAGTTCTGTGATCAGCAGAGCCAGGTTATGGGTATTTCCCCACTCACAACTTAGGTGCCATAGCCTCTGCTTCCCCTGCTTTCACTCTAATCCCTAACCACAGCAAGAGACAGCACAGGTTGTCACCACCAGGATGCTGCCTCCTTCCTATCTGAACAATCAACATCTTTCTAGACACTGAGAAACCAAACTCAAACTAGATTTGGGTGCCTGTGATCAATGATGTCACACAGTGAACAGAAATATTCTCAGGGCCAGAAAGCAAGACCTCCATCATGTGCAAAACTCAGCGTTCACAAGCTTTTGTGCTGGGACAAAACCAATGGAAAGGTCACAGAAGACTCCTTGCCTTGGAAAATCTGTCTGAGAGCAAGAGCTAGTGCAGTGGGAGCAAGGAATTTATTTCCTAGCGTCAGCTGGCCAGTCCTCAATGTTTACAGCTGCTGGTGGAGAGTCAGTGCATGGCTCAAGAGCCACACTGTGCTCCTGGATGCCCCGTTCTCCCACGGCACTCCTGCAAACACTGGCATTTTCTGTTCATCCCAGCAAGTCCTCTGGTGAAAGCTCTGTGATGCACTTGAAACATGTGAAGAGGAAGCTGGCAGCCTTGTAGGTGCCTCAGACAAAAATCTACTCTAAACAACTTATAAGGAAACTCAACATTACACGTCCTCAGAGCAGATACCCCACGAACAGAAGTCCTGGTAGCTGTAACCAAACTAAATAGAACAGTGAACAAAATTCCAGAGAGATTCCTCTCCGACAGACCACTAACAAGCTCAGGCGGGGCAAAAGCTCCTCCAACAGTATTGGCCATTTCATAAAAGTCTCCTAATCTGAGGTTTTTAAAAGACAATTCACTTCTCAGTGCACATTTTAAAATACGTTTTTGTTCCAACAATGCTCTTCAACTCCAGAATATATTATGAGTACTTCTCCATGGTTAAAGACAATAATGTTGTTTTAATCATCAAGCTGTCTCCCTGAGCTATACAATGCAGGGAGGATTGAAGGGAGACTATAAAGAGCTCACATAACATCTTCCAGAATAACCAGACTGATTTCAGCCTAGTAAGAACATACAGTCTCCACGTGACTAATGCAACATGAAAGACTTCACAGAACCACAGTAGTTATTAACAGCAGAAACCCAACAGCCCCGTCCAGTCCCCTGTCACAAGAGGAGAGCTGCTGTGGTTTTAATTATAGAATGGTTTGGGTTGGAAAAGACCTGAAAGATCATCTAGTTCCAATCACCTACCCTGGGCAGGGACACCTTCCACTACACCAGGATGCTCAAAGCCCCATCCAGCCTGGCCTTGAAAGCCTCCAGGGAGGGGACATACACAGGTTCTCTGGGCAATCTGTGCCAGTGTCTCACCCCACTCACAGTAAAGAACTTCACCCTAATATCTAATCTAAACCTGCTGTTTTTCAGTCTGAAGTCATTCTTCCTTGTCCTATCAGTACAGTCCCTGTCAAAGAGCCCCTCTCTGTCTTCACTGCATGCCCCTTCTGATAGTGGGAGGTTGCTATGCAACCTTCACTTCTGCAGGCTGAACAACTCCAACTTTCTCAGCTTGTCTTCACAGCAGAGGTGCTCCAGTCCTCTTATCAACTTTGTGGTGTCCGCTGGACTTGCTCCAAGATTTCCAGGTTCTTCTTATGCTGGGGACCCCTGAGCTGGATGGAGCACTCCAGGTGCAGACGGGCAGAATCTCCTCCCTTGCCCAGCTGGCCACGCTGCTTTTGCTGAGGCCCAGGACATAACTGGCTTTCTGGGCTGCAAGTGTACACTTCTCCACCACGCTGAGTTTGGTAGAACGCTTTGGGTGGGAAAGAACCTTACAGCTATCTCGTTCCAAGCCCCTGCCGTGGGCAGGGACACCTCCCACTAGACCAGGCTGCTCCAAGTCCCATCCAGCCCGGTCCTGAATGCCCCAGCCAGCCGGGTCCCCGGCCGTGCTGCTCCCTCTTGCCCGGTTTAAAACGAGCAGGAGCAGCGGGACGCCCCGCACAGCCTCAGAGTCCCAGCGGGCCTCCCCCACACCACGGCCCCTTCACCCGAACCCCCCATCCCGGGCCGCCCCCAAGGAGTCCCAGCCGCGCGTGTGCCCCGCACCTCTCGGCGATGTAGAGGGTGCCGGCGCCCAGGCTGCGCCCCGCCAGCAGCGCCTCCGTGTCCGGCTGCTGGTGCCGGACGCCGTCGGCCGGCGGCGGGAAGCGCTTGAGGAAGCTCATGGCGCCGCCGCCGCCTCCCTGCTCCACCATCGCGGCCGCCGGAAGCGGAACGCGGCGCTCTGTGATGCAATTCCGGCCGGGACGCGGTGCCAGCGCCGCGCTCCCGTGCCGCGGGCCGGGCGCGGCCGCGCCTCTCGAGCGCTGCCGTCTGGGTGCCACGAGCGCCGCGGGCCGGGCGCGGCTGCGCCTCCCGAGCGCTCCGGTCTGGGTGCCACGAGCGCCGCGGGCGGGGCCGGAGCCGGAGCTAAGTTGGCTTTGTCTGGAACAGAGGCGCAAAGGGGAGCGCAGAGGTGATCGCTGAGGGCTGGAGCACCTCTGCTGTGGGGACAGGCTGAGAGCTGTTCTCTAAGAGAAGCCTCCGGGGAGACCTTACAGCCCCTTCCAGTACCTAAAGGGTACAGGAGAACTGGAGAGGGACTTAGGGCAAGGACATGAAGGGACAGGACAAGGGGGAAAGGCTTCAAATTGACAGAGGGCAGAGTGAGATTAGATATTGAGATGGAATTCTTCCCTGTGAGGGTGGTGAGGCACTGGCAGAGGCTGCCAAGAGAAGTATGGATGCCCAATCCCTGGAAGTGTTCAAGGCCAGGTTGGATGGGGCTCTGAGTAATCTGGTCTAGTGGAATGTGTCCCTGTCCATGGCAGGGAGTTTGAAACAAGATGGTTGGAACAGGCCTTTAATATCCCTTCCAACCCAAAACGTTCAAATTCTATAATTGACAGTACCAAGAGCAGTCATAGAACCATTGAATATCCTGAATTGGGACTCACAATGATCATTGAATCCATCTCCCACCCCTGCGCAGGACACCACAAGAATCACACCATGTGCTTGAGAGCATTGCCCAAATGCTTCTTGATCTCTGCCGTATCTATTTTAGCCTTTAAGGCTCATTGTACAGGTGACACAGGGAAAGACAAAGACAAATACAGCGGCTTTTCAATTACCACAACTGGATGCTGGAAAGGGAGTTTTTGGTGGGTGACCAACACCCAATGTCTCATAAATACACACAGAGAAGAAAAAGAAAATCACAAGTACTTGAATTGCTTAAAGGGTATCCAGCTGATTTCCCTCAGCAGTGATGAAGTTGGGGTTAGAAGCCCAACACTATTGCAGTACCTGGTGAGCGGGGGGTGTCTCATGACAGCACATGGCAGGGATGGGAAAGCTGCCACTCCCTCATGAGCACTGGCTCTGCTTCTTCCCCTGAATTTATACCATTTCTCTTGCTACTGCAGTGCGAAACAGGGATTACTGATGCATCAGTGAAGTACATCTCTGTCAGGGCATGCTCCTGATAACTCGATCAGTGAGACAGCATTGGTGCAAACATTCCTTCTCCCTGACTTTTCAGGATGCAACATACCAAGAGCCCATGCCAGCTGTTAGCTTGTCATGGATGTTAATCTTCCCTTTTATCAGTTTAAATTTACTTTTTAGGAGTCATTTACCTACCTGTGTGCAAACGCAGGTTCTCACAAACATGAACCAACTATTAACAAGATTAGGTCTCCATCTTTCCCTTCTCTGGACTTTCCTGCCTATGGTTTTGGATAGCAAAGAGCAGAAAATAACATGGTTCTCTGAGGCTGAGCTATTGACGATGCTTTGGAAAGCTGCTCAACCATGCCTACGCACTTGGGATTTTAATTATGCAAATAATAATGCGAATAATTGTTACTCAAACAAACAATCACCTAGATGAAAATGAAAGCAAATTCCACCATGAAGTGACATTTAAACACTGCTGGAATAGCTTGAAAAATACAACAGGGGCAACAGGAGGTAAGGAAAGGGGAATTTCTCAACCACCTTCAAGTTTGCCACACCAAGACAAGTGGTCAGCCAGAAAGAAAAATTGACAGTTCATCTATGAGCACAAATCAGACTGTGGCAGCTGGTGGCAAGAGATCCAAATACATGGAAACACCATGTCCTACACTTAGTGGTTATAAAGCAATGCTCCTGTTCATGTCCACCCCCTCTTACCTAATGTGGCTGTCATATCAGCCACAGAGAGTTCTCACCACCTTTGTAGTTAACTCCAAATCACACAACAACTTTAGGTGATTATAAATTCAGATTTCTGAGTGGTTGGGGTTGAATTGCTGCTGGTTGAAGCCACTGCAGTGGAGCAGTACAGAGTTCATTTCTCTTCCTGCATGCAAATCTGAGTCATTCTTCTGTGGCATACCACTCTTACAAAAGAAAATGGGAAAAAGGATGGTTTAAGCCCAGGCAGGGAATTGGTTTCGAGGATGAGGCATTAAAGGAGGAGGAGAAATCACATCTTCCTTGTTTACACAATCCAGACACTTCACACCAGAATACTGCGTGCTGCACCTAACAGAAGCTTAGAGGGGGAAGACAGACATTTCCTCTAAGTTTGAATGGAATAGAATGGCATTAACTGAAAACTCTTTTCTTCAGCTGTAAGAGCTTTAAGAACTGAGTTAGGATCCAGCCCCACACTGACATCTGAACACTGGATGTCCAACAGTGATTTAGTCAACCAGGGCAGTGTTCAGAGACAATGGAGAGCAGCAGGTACCTTCACAGAGTTAAGAGTCACCTTAGGACAGAAAGCAGGACTCACCATCCAGGGGAGCTTGATTCTCTCCACAGCACTGCCTGCCATAAGGTTCAGACTTAGATACCCAGAATCTGTTACAAATGGAAGTGTGAAGTTTTGGCAGTGGCTTTGGAGCAAGAGGATGGATTTCACAGCAATTTCTCATCACTACAGGAACACGCAGCAGCTTGACTGCGACCACAGACACATTCAAAATAAAGATTGACAGACTTCAGCAATTCACACAGAGAAGCCACTCTCTTCTTCGATTTGTTTCTTTCTCCTTGACTTTCTCCTGTTAAAGTCCCAAAATATCATCCATGTCCACTGCCATTGCCACGTGTCAGAGCATCTGCTTCTTCAGTGCGTCTGTGCAGACTTCCATTTTTTTCCCCATTTTTCCAGGTTTTACACATCTCAGCCTAAATAAATGAACCTAGCTCCTCTGTCAGGAGGACCACATGAACACCTCATGGCTGTCTGCTGGAACAGCCTCCGGGTACAGTGCCGGCTGCAGGCACACTGGTTTTTGTCAAGTGACTGCAACATCACTATGAGATGAGATATAAAAGTTATACAGAAGATGGAACACACAGAGAAAACCATCGTGACTGCAAAAACAAATCCATCAGGTCTTCCCACCATCAGCCAGAGCTGCTCAAAGAAAGAAAGGTTCTGTCAGTTGAGCTGCCATAACAAAACCAACATAAACCAGGAGTTACCCATTCCCGTGGCAGGCAGTGGCACCATCATGGGCTGGAACAATACACAGCAGCCATTACTCAGTGCTTGTTCTAAAACTAAGAAAGGTACGTGCACGTGTAATGCCCATTAAAAAGCACTTGTATCTGCAATACACATTGTACTTTGTACATCGAGTTATTTCAATTTTTTTTATTATGACAATTTACATGTCATATTTATATGAAAGAAATGACAGTAGATATTATAACAAAACCATTATGAAAGAAAAGTTACACAATTAGGCCTACAAGCTATAAAATGGCTTCAGGCCCAGCTTATACACAAAGAGTTCTGACCAGACTGTAGTGAGAGACAACGCTGAACAATTCATTAACAAAAATATTGGCACCAGCCTTAACATTTTTTCTTACTTCATTTACAAGGAATACAGTATTTAAACAGTTGTGTACTGCAAATCTAAAAACATTAGCTGTTAATAAATTGCAGTTAACCCTTTGAGCACTATGCCACCATGATTTCCATTTAAAAAAGTTTTAACGAAGCATGTTTTACATGCACGTGATATTACCAGTGGGAGGAAAAAGACAGTGAAAGCACCACCCAATTTATGTGCAACAAGAATAACACTTCCAGTTTTTTCAAGGTATCTCCCCCCTGTTCCCACACACACAGTGTGTGTCCCCTAGGTCCTTTCCCTTTGATATTGTAGCAAGTCATGATTGAAAAAACTGAAAAAACCAAGGTTCAGGACTCAAAAAATGCAAGGATTAAACTCTACATAAAGAGATCAGCTTGTGGAAGTTTACCGTGTTAATTCTTTAGAGAAAGAAAACAAAAGATGAGGCCAGCTGTGGAGACCATTTTTAAGGAACTCAAGGTGTCTTTGCAAACATACAAACAGCACACGGGAGCAAGACAAAACTGTATTTTATGTAAGCATAACTTAAATTTTAAGAGACCTATCTGGCAGATTTGATCCAGTTCTCATAAGAATACTGGAGGGTAAGCATCCACGTGGGACACTGAGAATCCCCAACGTTTGTCTCATGGACAGGATCTGTGCCTGTGTGAGAACCGCCCTGCACCCAGGAATGGTGACGTTATGCGTTTGGATGGGTCACATCCATCCTCTGGCTGCAGCGGGAGAGCTGTGAAACAAGGGCAGAAACCAGCAACTGCATTGGCAACACGGCGGCTTAATGCCAGTTAGGGGGAGGAGCATCCTCTGCATGAATATAGGATAGGAATAAGGTACTGTACAAGATTTTAGAGTCCATATAACGAGTACAAAATGGAAAACTAAACAAGGCTTACAGCTTTATGATCTGACTTCCTTTTCTACCACAACCTTTAGTGGCAGATTAGTATCTATTACGGACTTTTATCTAACTCACAAACAGTGCACTGGTTACTAGGTCTAGCATATGTTTTTGCAGAAGGACTTTATGCCTGTAGAACCACTTCAGTTCTGACAGACTGATCCAAGTCCAGTTGTGTGGGACACAGTAAGAGGAACAAACAAGAAAGCAAACTGCGGAATCTGTCAGACCTAGAGATAAACATTGTCATAATATTCTATGGACTGATCCTAATTTTTTCCACATCCACATTGCACTGATGGAGGAACATTATTTATTTCCTCAAGGAAGGAGACATCAAGTACATTTTCCAGTTACTTTGAAAATGAGGATGAGAAAAGGAGGGTGTCTGGATGATTCTCCTAATTGGAGACCTTCCTTTGGAAATCCAGCCTTTAAAGAGCAAGTCACAAGTAGTTTCTAGGCCTGTCCAAGACCTGTCTTGCAAATGGCATGAGTTTGCATACAAACTATTCCATTCCACTTCCCTCCATGCATTCCCCATCTCCGCCTGACTGGAACAAGCATCCAAACAGCAGGAGCGAGTAACTCGGTCTGCACCTGGGGAACCAGTGAGACTGACTATACACAAAGTGCTGCAAAGTGCACAAAGTAAACCAGCCGAACAAACGGAGCCGTGCCGTCGCTCAGCTCTCCTCAGCAACCTTTGGGGTTGTATGGAGCAACAGCAGATCTACTGGCAGGCACATGTGCCCCTCTAACTGCAATGCTGTCCCCTCTCCTGCTCCTCAGCTCAGGTCTGGGGTGCCAGCATTTACAAGATAGTCAAAAACCCAAGTTGTAAGACTTGCTTTTAATTCAGTTGAATCGGGAGGCTTTACACCACAGATTCAACTATAAAAACTTACCTAATTCAGAGTGTTTTATTCTTTCCCCCAGGAGCTCTACACAATCTTTTTTTACCTGTTATACTAAGCAATATACATCTTTTGCAATATACAAAGTAAGTTAAATTACTCTGAAGTGTTGGGACAGTCATTCCCACATTTTGTTGTTTGGAATTATCTCAAGTTAGTTACACCTAATCTAAAAGAAGAGCTTAGTAAGTGATGTGACTTCCCAAAGTAACTAGTAATCCTCAATATCCCAACTGCTGGGTCTCCAGAAATAATTTCCAACTGATAAATATTTCTGAAGCCAGAGGTCTCCGTTAGGTCTCAGACTGGGCAAAGCACCAAAAATTAGTCACAGAATTTTTCTTACATCAGCATCTACCAGAAAAAAAACCCCAAGTGGATAATTTCTGCTGGATTTTTTTACTTTATGCCTTCCAGCATTTCAAGTGAGATATAGTCCCTACACTAACTGTTAAGGAAGGGGAGGAAGAAGAGACTACTAGGAAATGTGGTCTTGATCCTCCAAATCCTTACTTCAGACAATATCCTAAATGCTTCTACAGAAGTTTTAAACACTTAAGGAATTGCAAAATTCTGCTCCCTCATTTCTAGAGTTTCCCACACCACATTCAACACAATTTTTTTCCCAAAGGTACTGTTTTGTTTGAAGATACTTGATCTTCTACATATATTTATATATATTTAAGATCTTACATACCCACCAAGTCAGAAGCATACATCAAATGCAAATACATACCTAGGGTGCACACTGCACATCTGAACCACATTGCAAGTCTGTGAACAACAGTCACTGCTCATGTATCAAACCCAATTTCCAAGGCCTATATAAAGCCTTTTTGAATTAGGTGATACAAATCTCTTTGTCAGACCAGTTCATTACTGCCATGATTTATTTAAATCACTGTGTACAAAGTGAGCTTTAAAAAGTAGGTGCTGTAAAAATTCCTTGTTTACTTTTCATAAAAGAAGTTTGTAAAAATATGTGATTTGAAATCATTATTGGAAGGTTTAGACTAGAGTTTCCTACTGAAGAAAACTGAAAAACATGTTATAAGCACCTGAAAACAGAGGTATAAAATAGACCCCCCCGACAATGAAGGATTAAAATTACTAAACAGTCGCACCATCTGGATACCAGTGTAGTTCAAATAATAGGTGTGAAGAGAAATTAGAACAAGTGTACCACTACCATATAATTTTTCTTTTGTGAACATACATTTTTTGCCCCTTGAGCTTCTTTATGTAAGGTCCCTCACCAAGTTCAGTTCAGACACAGCAATTAGAAAACAGAAGTGAACAGAGAACAAGTCCAACTAAGTCATTAGCTCCCATAATATGGAGAGTAACCGAGACACTTAATACAACAAAATCTTGAAGGCAACGCTTCAAAAATGAGCTTTTTAGAAAAAAGCGTCTCGTTTCTCTTAAGTGCTGCTAGACCAGAGAAATCTTTTCATTCAAAAAAAATCAAGAAGATGCACTGATTTTATAATGTAATTCAACAGGTACAAAACGAAAGTATCAAAGAGTTGATTGTTCAGCACTGACCTTGCTAACTAAGGGCTGTTCAATGGGATGTCATTTTCCATTTTATATCAAGCATATGCTCAGGTTTATCAGACTCAACAACCAAAAGACAGCAACTGTGGTGAAACCAAACCAGTTGTTAATTCTATCCCCCTTCTGCTTAGATTAACACACCCCATTCATCACTGCAAGAGTGGCCCTGCTTGGGTGCTTTCTGTCACTGTCACAGAAGCCCCACACAGGGAAGCAAACAGCCAGCATTTATCTTGGTGGCACAAAAAAATGCACTCCTCCACTTGATCTATATGTTCTTCTTCCAAGCAGTGCTACTTAGACTACATAGAGAAATCAGCTCTCCTCCCAATCAGTTATACACAGAAGAGCTTGCAGGTAAAAAAAGACAAAGCTTTTTAACAATCTGTGTGGAATAAACAAGAGTCTGCTGAATAAATGCTCTGCATGTTCAGCAAGTAGCTGCTTGTTCTCGTTAAAAACAATCCCTGGCCTGTTTCCCCTGTTTCCCATATGGTTTGAGCTTTAAGCCCAAAGCCACACCTGAAGATCACTATTCAGAGACAACTAACTTCTGATCTCACACTGAGCACAGAAGGGCACAAGACTGTAAGGACACCAGGAAGACATTTTCACTCTGGAATCACATATACATACTGTAACAGCATGAACCCTGTGTGATAGCTGGCCTCTGGTCAGAAAATGTCATCTTCTCAAATAAGATGACATTATGGCAACAATACATTTCCACCACGCAGGAAGCCTTAAAAATGACAAAAATACTAAGTTTTAAAATGGTAATACTTTCTAGAGCATTTTTTTGCAGTTTTTCCTTGCACACGATTCCCACTGATCTAAGAAGGAACTCTAGATCCTGTGGGATGCAGCCATCTCAGGTATCCAGGGTGACTTCTTAGAAGACAGAAAAGTTGCTTTTGAGAAGAGACCTACAGAAAGTACAATTTGGTAACAACTGACCATTTTTAAACCATGACACTTCTGATGCACGCTTCAATGCTCCTATTTTGCTTCCTGGTCTTTCCTGCTTTTACATTGCTCTAACTCGGTACTCAAATTTTTTCATGATTGGTACATCCAGAATTGTAACTCTTTTGTGTTTTCTTACATACACAATTACCTGCCCACTACGCATTTAGCATTTGGAGTTCATTCTACAAGCAAGAATGTTTGATCAGATACTAAAAGACTCCATCAGGCAGCAAAGGAAAATATGGCACTGCCAAAACAAATGAGGAACCATCGATTCCACAGAGTTGCTGGATGTGCATCAGTTTGCACTGCAAGTATTAAAAATGCTCAACAACTACTATCATGGACAAGTGGAAGCCTTATGTTCTTACTTGTTCTAAAACACAAGTATATTAGAATTCAGAAGCACTACATTTTGCATCACCTAAGCAAAGAAAAGCACTAGAGTAGCTTAAAACGCTACACATGCTTTTAAGAACTCGTTCTAAGCTTCTGTGGCTCTTCACTACCCTGTTTTAATCATTCAACTGTTAGTTCTTAACATCAGTAAGGTAGGAAAACATTTAATCGTTGATGAAATTTAATTGTCATGTAAAGAGGGATTTCTCTTTGCTTTTAATCACAAGCTTGCTTAGCACAGCAGATAATGAGCAAGTTCCATTTTTGCATCTTTCTGATCCTAGGTTTATAGCATATGTGCACTGCTAGAACCAAAACAAGTAAGAGTCACAGAGTGGTTCTGACAGACCTTGTGGAGAAAGAGGTGGGGAAACAAAACCAAGACTTTAAAGGCCAGAAGGTAGGTAAATTTTGGATCTAGGTTTTCTAGAGAGGTATTTAGTAAAGGCCTAATGCTGGTTTTATTACAAGAAAACAGAAGTGCTTAATGACTGACTAGTAAATACAATATAATGGAAGGGAATCAGGTAGGGCAGGAAAGGAGAACTCACTCCTCAGTGGCAGCAGCAGTTTTGGTGCATCCATTGCCGGCAATGGACATAAACACCAGTCAAAAATCCAATTCTCAGAGCAAAAGGATTAACAGATGTGACCTTTTTGGATTTCAATGTTTGGCAGATCTGTTTGAGCTGTCTGTGTCCTACAACATGTACAAATGCTAGAGCCTGCATCTTAATCAGAGTAAAGAGAAAACTGAATGCTCTTGATGTGCCCCATGTTGATTCATGTTGATTTGGTGGGGTTTTTATTCTTCCATTTTCTTTTTTTTTCCCCTTGAATAAAAGCACATATCACTTCATGCCTGCTCAAAAGTTGATGAGATGTCTTGGAGTCAAGCGTTTTCTCTCAGAAACTCTGCCTTCTTGAAATCAGTTGGTCACATGACAGTTATTAAAATGTATTTTAAGAAAATTCTAATGGCCAAAGGCCAACAACTACATTCAAAACCTGCTAATACATCCAGGCAGATAAGTAAAACCAAAACAAAAACACACACAAACCTCAAACAGGAAACCTCCAAAAGGAAAACTGTTCCATTTGTTTACTTCAATTTGAAGTAGATATTAAGGGCATGAATGGACCAGTCGAGGTTTATTTGAAAATCCCTCCATCCTCTGATGCACTGTCATTCTGTGGTCAGTGTCATTTGTACAAACACATTTTGTTCAGAATACTCCAACTGGTGGTGAAACTCACGTGGCCAGGCAGCGACCGCAGGGTTCTTTTGTCTGTAAAAGTTTGCAGTGCTTACAGACTTACTTGACATCCAGCTTACAGACTAACTTGACATCAATGCGTCCTCCCACTAGACACTGTGCATTGAAGGCCATCTGATGAACTGTGCATGTGATCGCTTTAGAAATTCACGGCTAGAGTGTTTCGACTGTCAAAAACTTCATTACAGTACACTTCACTGTACAAACACTTTAAAGGATGTTTATTAGGAAAGTCTGCAAGTCATAATGGATAGCAGAGTTCTTGTTTATGGTACCTTCTTGGCCTCTAATTATTCTGTTTGCCTCCAGTATTAAAATCAAACTGCTTCCATGAAGGTGATTACTAAAATGAGCTATGGTATGTTAACCTACAACTCACAAAATGCGACAGTACAGACATTAATTTTGCTTTTAACTGTCTGTTAAGTTGTAATCTAAGTTGTGAACATTTAAATATAATATATATCTCATATGAAAAAGCTAAAGCACAAGTGCTTCTGCACCACCCCCCTCCCGTCCCCCCACCCCTTGAGCCAAACCCACCCCAGTTCCGGTTTGGGCCCTGACTGATTTGGAATGCTTTCTTAGGCCACCCATTTCCACAAATTTGTATGCACTCAGGAAATATAAAGTCAAAAATATACAAATCTCTTGTTGTTATAAGGTTTTTGTGAGTGAAATTACCCAGGACCATGGACTTGGAAGGAGAAGGAGGGGTAAGAGAGGGAATTTACAGCAATTCATCTTCAAAGTTCAAAACTGGTCACTTCACAGAAAGACTGCAGGACTGGTGAAATTCTTGCTTCTAGAAAGTGATACTGTAGTGGAGAATTTTCTAGGAAAAATAAAACAGCTTTTAATAACTGGCCCGCTGGTATGAGCTACCGTGGAATAAATTAGCACAAAAATGGAAGTCTTATAACTGTTCACTGTTACAGACGTAATCAACAAGGTCAGTCACTCTCAAAAGTTCATCTTCATCTTCCTCCGGCCCTACTGCTTCCTGCCCGCTCCCTGTCCCGTTGGGCGCCAGGCTGGCACTGGCTGTGCTGTCCTTGGGGGCCTGGGTCTTCTCGCTTGGCTTGCCAATCAAGTTCTCAATGGTTTTCCCTGGGCTCTGTCCGTTGGTGGAAGGCAAGTCCACCAGGCTGTAGTCCAAAGGGCTCTCTACTTTCCCTACATTATCAAAGTCATCTTCGTCATCGCTCTCTATCCGGTAGCAGTGCTTCTTGGGGTTGTCTTGGGGGGCTTGTGCTGCTGGCAGCTTATCTGCAGGAGCGGGGGTTTCTGCATCGTCGTTCGCGTTTTCACAGGTATCTTCCTCGTCCGTCTCGATTCGATTCAGGCGTTTGCGGACAGGCTTCCCTTCTTCCTCCTCATCCTCTCCTTCTTCCTCGGAATAGTCGTCTGTACTTCGCCGGCGTTTTCGAATCAAGCGCTTTGACTCCTTTGTGGACTCATCATCTTCAGAGTTCTTAGATGTGTAGCTCTCTGGAAGAAGCAGCAGACTTAGAGCCATTAGCAAATCTCAGTGCAACACTGACACTTTATTTTTCATCTTTCACATTCATTAACAAGACAGCTCTCTCTCTCAGCACACACATTTCTGTCTCCTTCCCCAGGTTCCCCAACCAAGCCAAAACGCTTGCAATCTTTTTACTAATTTTTAAATAAACTTCTAATGTAGCAAGTATCAACAATTAATGGATACTCTGTTTCCAATCTGAGGAGTACCAGACGTTTTGGAAGTAGGTGTGTTCTCCCCTAAAACTGGTAACTCCATGCTGGGAATAACACAGAACTGCGTTCCTCGTCTCACAGTGTGTGCTTTATTTGCACTCTGACAGAAACTGAGAACCCAAATAATGGCTGCTCTATCATAAAATTCATTTATCTACACACAAAGCTGTACTATACCCTTACCACCCCCAAATTATATACAACTTCTTCTAAAGTAAAGGAATGCTGCCTGTCACCTTAAGTTTGCTGCACTTTAAAGGAAGGCTTCGTTTTTTGGCAAACTGGAATATTGCCTACACACTAACAGCCTTTACACTGACCTTTGATGGTTGTGGTGAGAAAAGATGGAAACTGAAAAATCAAATGGCAAACCTAATTTGTTGTCTCTTTGTGATTTCCATTAGAAATCACGTGAATTTTCATTTTAAAGGGTATTATTTAACGTAGGTTCAAGTTGAAAGAGACTGTCAGTGTTCCTCTATTTTCAAAGTAATTACAATTCCAGTAACACTGTTACATGTTTTATGATGTACTGTGGGAACTGTGGGAGAGTGCTGGAAAGGTGCTAAATGGTGCTGATTTTAATTCATGGAAAGCCAGTACCAAAAATACCCGAGGAAATGGGATTTCATGAAGAAAAGACAACGTCAATCAGGGAATGTTTAAAGTCACTAGTGCCAGCAAAAAAAAGCCACCACAGAGCAGATTCTTGAGAACAGGCTGTATTGAAGATCATGTTTTTGAGATACTACAGACTTGCATCACATATTTGCTTCCTTTCTCCTAGAGGATAGTCTACCACTCTGTGATCTCAGGACAGCCCTTCTGAAACTGAGGCACTCAGGCTGTCAAGGACAGCTCATTTTCTGAGGAAGCCTGGTATCCACTGCAACCTGCACAGCACAGCATTCGGAAAGCCGGACCTAAGGTCTCATAAGCTGGGCACCTGCAATCCAAACCACCAAAGTCAGTGGCTGGTTTTGTAAAAGCTAATTAATTATAAATCACAAAGCATGCCAATCCCTCGCGGTGTGACAGACATAACAGAGAGGCTTCCTCTGCACTTTACACAGCTCCTTAAAACAGGACATGGAATGAGTCTGAACCACCAACACAAACACAGCCAGGGCACCAGAGGCAATGCCCTTCCTCTTACGTAAGAGGATCTTTAGAGGCTCGTGGGATGCAGCTTTATGACCTCTTAACAGAAAAGTGGTGAAACAGTTGCATTAGTGCCAATTTTGGAATCCCAACACTCTGCACCAGGCGCAGTACATTCAGACCTGGAATTCAGGATTAGGGGCAATGATGAATTCAAGAAGTGACTCAGTGCATCGTAAAGTGCCAGTGAGCTGTTTCAAAAGGAAACAGTTTCTGAGAAACATCAAGGAACTCTAGAAAGACAATTCTCTGAAATCTCAGAATTATATAGCTTTCCCCTGATGCTAATGGTGACATACACCAGCTCCTGGAAATGCCGGACTGTTTATTTTACCTTCACTATCTGAAGTGGAGAGCCTGCGTTTATGAACTCTTCTCAACTCCTTCCCATATCGGACACTTTTCTGTGAGCCATCACTTTCTGAATCTTCCTTATAATTAACTTGTCTCTTCTGATTTCGTCTTGATCTTCTCCTCCTAGTTTCCAGGTAATCATCATCACTGTAATCTGTGTAATCACCACTTTCTGTACAGAACAAAAGAGTGACATGCATTATTCCGTCAAAGCAAAACTGCTTCACATAAAAATTTAGGTAAGTTTCCTAATTTAGATAGTTTTCCTTACGGTGTTTTTGTTGCCTCATCTCTACTGGTGTCAAAGACATCTCTACAATTCCTGACAGTGGAAGCAACCTTACTGAATTGGAGTTGATGGCACGCATTACCAGTGCCTCAGGAGAGTCTGTTCTGCTTTTAAAATTTAAATAAATTGTACTCTACTAGAAGACTTCTAAGAACAGGTAGATGAAAAATTACTGAGAAGATGAAACTCCAGGACCTGAGTTATACAAGTTAACAACAAAAATCAGTTTCACTCAATCATGGGTTTGCTTAAAACAGAAACCATACAGAAGAAACTTACCATCAATCACAGCTCTTCCTGCACCAGTCTACTGCAGCTAGTGTCTTCAAAAATTAAATTTATTTACATCAGTTGAAAACAGCCTCAAATCAACTTCAGCTGCTTTTCACTGAGCTATGCCAGAACAATTATCCCAACATACATTTCTATAAAAGTCACACACTGTTCCTAAGTTAGTGATTGACATGAGTCACAGATCAAAGTGGCATCCTCTTTACTTCCTAAAATATTAGACAAAGAAACAGAGCAGAGAACAGTCAGCGAGAACAACCAGCTTCAGAAAGAAATTCCATCTCTGGAGACTGAAAACAAAGCCACTTGCAGGGCACCTGATTTCCTTAGCTCAAAACAGGCTTAAAACAGGAACCTGATGGACAATAATGAGGGTAGGAGAGAAATTGAAACACACAGTTAAGATTATACTTTTAGATATATATGGAATGATACTGGAATCAGTTGATTTTATCACAGATGTGTGCCCACCAGGAAACAGTTGCTCCTGTGCATTTCAGAATAGATGAGCAATCTCTTTAGACTTCTGCCAGTATCCACTATTAAGAGCTTATGATCAGTGCAATGATGCATTGAGGACAGGGAGACAGCAATCACTCTAACCACTCATATAGCTGTCTTCATCTGTCTATATATGAACTCTCCTTTTGGAAATCAGTACTCCAAAGCAATTTACTCCAACATGTTCATCATCTATATTCTAGACAGACAGATGAAACACTAGAAACAGAACACACACTGCAGTAACTTAACATTCCAGTATAGTTAGAACCTTTAATTCACACTAAGAGTGAGAAAAAAAATGAGTGCTCATGTATACGGCACTTTCTAGTCTGTGTCTCAAATGAAGCAGAAACAAGGACAGTCTTCAGAGAAAGATGCTGATCATGAAAAGGTTTAAGTATTGCTGGTACTATTCTCACACTTCAAACTGTGCCAACAGAAAATGAAGTAGCTGAAGGACAATGGTAGAATAAAGTGAATTACTAGGTTCTTCTGTGATGCAAGAGTCTTCAGTTACTAAAGATTTTAGGGATAATTTTAGGAGAGAGAGATTCAAGGTGTTATTCTTTGCTTTCAAGCCTCCCAGAAAACACAGAATGCCATACAACTGAAGTTTTCTTCCATGAAAGTGAGGGAAATTTTTCTTTCAGGATCTTTTTCATAGGTGTATTCAGAAGGTCTTCTAGTAGCTATAAAGAAGCACAGTTTTGTCTCCATCCTCTTTCCTGTAATCATGTGCCAAACAGGAGAGGTACAGAGGTAGCTCCAACTACCCACAATGGTGGCCTCCAGAATTGTAGCACAAACATTTATTTAAATATATAACTACCTAGAAATGCCAATAACCTAGTGCTCAATACCAGTTTCCTGAAAAATATTGACAGCAGAACAAGTAGCAAACTGCTTTACAGCAATGATGACATCTGACTTGATCAAAGCAAGCAAAAAAGTTCATGTCAGTCATGACAGGAACTCAGACTGCCACCCTCCCTCTCTCTAGAACAGAGTATTTAAAATATCTAAGATTGCTTATACTCACCAGACTCTCTGCTTGAATTGTCCTCAGAGTCTTCGTCTTCATCATCTTCAGAGTATTTTTTCTTGATTGTTTTCCTTCGTAACCGCCTGCTTTGCCTCATGGGCCTCGAAAGGTGTCGTCTGGATATGCGGGCGCAGAATTCGGAGTCACTGTCCTCGTTTGATGGTGGGTCATCTTCACTTTCATCCAGATTTTCCTCTGATATAACAAACTCATCCTGAGATCTGTTCAAAGGAAAACCCCAGACAACAGAGACAGGTGTCAAAACCAAAGGATTGAAACAGTACTTCTATTTTACAAGCAAGTGATAAGTATTGTTTTACACAAAACCAAAAAAGCACAAATCTTATAATGAGGAGCAAAGACCCAGAGAGAGCAAGCTGCCATCACTCACGTGAGGTTTCAGTTGTGTGTTTGGGATATGGCTCTACAGTGCACGATATTACACAGCAGACTAGAACAGCAGCTGGATATAAACACTGTCAAACCAACGCTGCAGGTGGCATTAACATAGGACAGATTCTAGAGCGTTCATATGGGTCACTGCAATGTCATGTCTGCATATAGCAGTAACTGTGGAGGGAAAAAAACACCAACCATGTTCTAGCAAAGGTGACCTTTCCTTCACAAACCCAGCACTGTCCCACACAATTTCTGAGAATTAGAATACCGTGTCTTAACACAAAAATATGGCCCTAATGCAAAATATGCACCTCACAACCTTATAAACTTGTAACATTGCCATAATTTCAAGTGAGCTAAGGCTTTTTAAAAAACCATTGGGCACTGAAGGTACACAGTCACTTGCATTTGTCTGCCAACCCAATCTAAATTTCAGTCTAAGATCCAGAAGGCCCTAAGCAGAGGATGGAGTTGAAAATGCATGAGCACACTTTAACAGATCAATACACTATTAATTCCATGACATTTCCACAAGCTACACTCATTGATTGGAAATTTCCAGCACACGTAGCTCAATTATTCAGGGTGCCAATGAAATGTCCTCAGCATAGTTACAGGTGAAAAACAAAGCTCAAGGTTTACATTTGTCTTCTATAGATTTTCCATACACTTAGTAAATTGACTCAATGATTGGTGTAAAGCTTTAAATATTGCTGGTAAAGAGCCTACAGCCTCATGCTTGCTTTATGATGTTGCTTCATTGAGGCATAAAGTTAATCCAAAATTACCAATTTTTTAACAGTAACTGCTCGGACTGAATGATGAAAAATTGTGTGGAAAGTGAGTTTCAGTCAGCCAGAATATTCATTTAGCGTTTAAAGCTTCACATGACATGTATTTGTATTCTACAGTATAAACCATTTCTTTGACTGTATTCAAACTCTACCTCCTACAGAGCAGCAATCAAGAACTAATTTCAGAATCTGCCTGTCAAGTCCTGCATGCTCTAAATACTGAAAATTTTCCTCTTCCAATTTCTAAATGACAATCAGGCCAAAGAAAATCCCACAAAATAGGAATTTTCAACTATTATTTTTAGAAGGAAACAACCAGCCTCATTTCAACTACATTTTTGTTAAGGATTTCTGCTCAACAGTCACATCAGCCAGAGAACTGAGCCCACCTAGCTCCTTCACTAAAAGAAGCCTGTAGTGAGGCCTCAAACATCCCAGTAATATTTCCAGAATGTGTTATGCTTAAAATACAGATTGGATGATGTCAGCACATGGATCCAGAGCGCAGTTTTTCCAGTACAACAACATTCCCCCCAGGTCAGGAGGACCCCCATGGCAGGAGGTTTGGAACTGGGTGATCTTTAAGGTCCCTTTCAAACCCAAACCATTCTCTCATTCTCTTTTACCGGCACTGTGCAATGCCATTCCACCACTGGGAACATGCTCCTGATGACCATTTCAGGGGCACTGCAGAGTCACAGAAGCCTGCACAGGTCAGTGACTTGTGGTGGAAGTGAAATTGCAGACCTACCCATCACTGATCTTGAATTCATCCTCACTCTCTTCTTCATCCATGTTACTGTCACTATCCAAGTCATTTAGTCGCCGTCGTTTCTTGCGTCGTGCTGCAGCAGCCCTTTGTGGTCGCTTATTTTCCTTCCTTTCCTCCTCTAGGATTGTGGAAATGTCTTTTCCACGGTGACCTGTGATATTTGACATGTCTTTGCCTCTGCCAATGCCTGAATTCAGTGACAGAAAGAGGAAACAATAAGTTTATTTTCTTGTCTAATTTTCTACAGATCTTTCTTGCGTGTGCCTAACTTCAGTTTATTTTCTGTAAAGCAGAATATTTTCCTGTCAAGCAAGATGCTGGATAGAGTCTTGCTCCTGACACACACAGCCTAGCTGTGGTCACTTGGAAGTACCGAGGTCCATTCAGAAGGTCATGGTTAAGTGTCAGCCTTCTGACGCTCAACCCCAACCCACATTATTACCCCGCCAGTGCCTTTTGAGAGAGCAATCATCAGAAAATACGCTTTTTAGGTAATGCTGAATATTCTTCTTGGGAGTTGAAGGGTTTGAGTTGCTGTTTGGCCAGAAGTGGAATTTTTGAAAAGCTGCTTTAGTTTTGAGACTTGGTTATGTTTACTGTCATGGACTTTGTGTTACACACCCACAGACACATGATTTTCAGATTGTCTGTGTACATTCATGAGCTTCTGCAACTGCTGAGTGTATGGAGATGCCACAGGCCAAACAACGGAAGGACAATGTTTCATGGCTGTTTTCTTCAGGCAAGTTAAGGTGATGCAGAAGCACAAATCCACCTCCATCCCTCAGACAGTGCTGAAGATCTCTGTTTTGGTCCCAAGTTACCATAAAAGCCAACAAACAACAGAATTTCACTTTATTCGTGTTCAACTGAGAAGTGTTTATAGAGCTGGATGAATATTGTTAAGACAATTTGGTACAGACAGTCTTTAGGGGTTCAACTGCAGACCAATTTGTGAGCCCTCTTTTTACAGGGGACAAATGTTAAGAGCACTGCTGCCATTCCAATCTCAAATCCAAAACTTACTCATTACATATATAAAAATCCGTACAGGCTGGATTTAACTATCAACTTTTACTAATTTTCTGACATCTTTTAGCAGCATGGGATGGCTGTTCCTAAGGGAAACTATTTTGTTCACGCCCAAAAATCCAGCAGTAAAAAAACCCCTGGAAACTACAAAGGGTAAAGGGAGAGGATTATATTTGTTGCTTCTCATATCAAAATAAATTTGGTCTCCATCTTCTTATCACCATTGCAATGCAAAACAAGTAACATCAGAAACATACCTCCTCCATCAGCCTCCTTGATATCATCTTCAATTGCCTCATCAATTGCCTCATCAAATTCATCAAACCTAAAAATAACAGCTTTCATTTACCACTTTGAAGTGAACCTTAATTAAATCATTATGAAAACATACCTCAAAATCTGAAGAAATTACACTGCACAGACAGTGGGATAGATAATAAATTAACCAAGATAATGGGCCAGATTTTAAAATAATGGCTATTTTATTATCAAAGTTGTTTCTTATTTCTATTTCCTTGCAGATTATTTACCATTACCTGTCTTACTACTGAGTTATACAAACAGAAGTCCCCTTCCATTTTACAAAACATGCCTCTGAATTTCTTTAAAATGGTTTCAGTGGCAATTTCACTCAAAGTATTAGTCATTTTTTCCACAACTTTTATTAGATGACATTAGCTCTACTAACCTTCAAAAGAGCCTGAGAACCATCTATTAAACTCAATGTAAAATTCTTTATTCTGTCTACATCTTCCTTCAGAATTGACTTCACATAGCTGCTTTCTACTCTTAAAGCTCATGATACTTTATGGATCTGCAACATTCTAAGCTGAACAGATAAAATAAAACAAAAAGTACAAAGTTCCTCATAAATCTACAGAAGTAAATTGCAATGCAATGTTACATAACTGAATAGGACAAACAAAAGCAAAATCTTTAAGCGTGCTTGTCCTGCAACAGCTTTTATAAAACTGCATAAATCTCTGCACCCTGAGTAACTCATTTAAAGAGAACAGCAAACTGAAGAAAGAATCCAATCCTTTCAACATAGGTGACCTAGGTTTGTTTCTTCAGCTATGAATTCAAATTCCACAAAAAAGGATTACCTGTTCCAACAAATAGATGCCTTGAGCTCCAAAATGCAAAACTACAAATTTTATTAACTATATAGAAAAGACATTTTATTTAGATGCAAATTTTTCTTCTCGTTTTTTAAAAAGTTAATTTTTTGCATTTTTTTCAGATGCAGACAACTAACAATTGGACAATACATTCATTAAAGACTCCATTTCTCAGTGATGAAAGAAAAGATTAGTTATATTTACCTTGGTCCTCCATAGGAACCTCCAGCAGTACAAGAAAATAATAAATCTAATACTTTACTCTGTATTCCAATAGTAAGCATAAAACACTTTCTCCTTTAAAAATAAAGTGATGGACTTCTGATATCTTTATATTCCTTAAGAACAACTGCATGCCACTCTCAAGGCAGCTCTACCCAGCAAGGAAATAACTCTGAAATTATTCCATCAGAAAGATTAGTTCCACATTACTCACTCCTTTTTCTCCACACAGCTAAAAAAAATCTCTCTTTAAAATGTGAGAAATCACTTAATGCTTTCAAAGCACTGCTAACAAATAACCTGAGCTCAGCCACGAGCTGACAGCTGCTTGTCCATTAGGTGTAATGGAACATAATTTCATCTGCTGCTGCTTTATTCACGATGCAGGCTTTTGCTAACTTGCTCACGAGAGAACTCAACAGATGACTCAGGTGATACAAAGGGATTACAGATCTTTTAGAAAACCAGGATGCTCCACAATACAGACCTGTTTCTAAATGGAGTAAGAGTTTTAGCATTTATTTTCCCCTGCTGTCACAACTCTCAGTGACACCAGTGGAACTTCACTGCAGACATATAAATCTGACACACTGATACATGTAATATTTTCAACAGCTCAAACTTATGTGTATGATGTGGTCTGTAATAAAGATTATCACTTTTTCTCAGAAGACTGATGTTTCTGGAACATTGCTTTCAATAAAAATTTACTGTCTTTGCTCAACATGGGTCCTGTTGAAGTCATGCCACACACCCTAGAGGCAAGGGGTTTTTTTCTCCTGGTCAGATGCTGCTTGACCTGTCATTAACATAACAGCAGATCTATGTAATCTTGCCTGTAGTGTAACATTCCTTACAGGAATACTTAATTTCCCAAAGCAGCAATGGCAGTTTCATTAGTGTGACTTCTGCTGTTCAATCAAAAAGTTACCAAAATCCAACAGCTAAGCGAGGTCAGACTGAGTGTTCTGGCCAGGCTGGAAAACCCAGAGTATACAAATGCCATGCCTCTCCTCAGCAGCAAAACCAGGCTGACTATAAATTCAATGATGGTTATTGCTGGAAACTTCGCTACTCTAGTATTGGAATGTTATGATTTTTGATGATAAAGGTCTACATAGAGCAACTACTGGAAAGGTAGAGGATTTTTTAAACATTCCTAACGCATCCGGGACAAACCCCCACAATCTCTCAGGCAACGACATTCTTTTCTAATCCCAAGGGCATTCTACTTGCCTGGTGGACTGAAGAAGATACAGAGGGTCACAAGGTATTATTTAGAAAGCAGTTTATAAAAACAACTCAGTAATACACTGAGAACAAAAGCTGTTATTAAGATCATGGTGAATTTTGGAAACCTCAGTGACTTATTCTACTTTGAGAATGCAGAGTCTAAGTATCTTGGCACTTAAATTTACTAATTGCATTTTTGTCACAATTTCCCTAAAGAGCTACAGATTTCTCTAAAGAGCTGCGTTTTTAGATGTACTGTGGGATAATTACACTGTAAGTTTCATGCCCCTTTCATGTAAGGAAGGTATAAGGTGGGGAGGGGGAAGAGAGCAAGGAATTGACAGCCTTTAGACACAAGCAGAAGTCTCCCTGGCAAGAGAAAGGAGAGGTTTAATTCACCTGCTTTAACTCACTCCAGAAACTGCAGTAGTACCAAAACCTTCTCCAGTATTCCTGAACAAAACACCATACACATTTTCATTTTTTTAATGGATCACCCCTTCACTATACCACCCCATGCTCTCACAACTACCAAGCATAACCAGTATTCAGAGTAAAGAACAGTGACACTTTAGCTGAGCTTCTCTTTTAAATGTAAAAGTTTAAGTGAGAAGTGATGGGATGATACAGAAAGAAAACAACAGTATGACTTTTGCTGAACAAGCTATTTAAAGAAGCTGCTGACCTGTAGCTTATGCACTTTCGGGTTCTGGTAGATCTCCTTTCAAGTTTTGATTTGGGCTTTTTGGAATCTTTCTTCTTTTCTTCCTGACCTTCAGGTATTTCCGGCTCCTGTTCAGATAAGACAGAAGTGTAAAAAAGCTTTATCTCCTCCCTCTCTTCACACTCATTATGACTGAACTCATGATGCAGATTATACACTCTGTCTAGAAAGCTCATATGTCCAACACAGCACATTTTAACTTGTAATAGAGTGACTTTTTACAGCAGTTCAGGTGAATTTCCACATTTTGCCCTCCCTCGCTACATAACTTTCCCAACACAGAGTTTAAGGGTTTGGGCTATTGGATCATTGTGTTTATGCGGCAACACTGAGACCATGTTTCAGGTGATACTCCCAGGACTAGTAAATGTGGCAGCTGAACAAACTGTGGCCACCACCTCTACATCCTGAGCACAAGGATACCTTTACACGGTGCAGTTTCAATAAAGTTTTGTGCAGGTTAGTTTTATTATATTGTTTGCAAGTTATTAATTTAAAAGCAAACTAATCTGCCCCCAAGCTGCATTTTTCAAATATTTGCTCTCAGCATTAGACTCTTTTGCAAGTTTGTAAAATCTGATACTGTTTTTCTGTTACTCAGAAACAGGGAGAAAAAGTTGGCCTTTTTACAGCAAGGCAGAGTTGAAAGTCTACGTTTAAAATGAACGAAAGTTCCATTTTAAACTGCAAAAACCAGATTATATAATTCCAGATGAAAGCATTTGGCTAAGAGTTCAAGAGACTTGCTTTAAAGTGCATTTAAGTGAGAAGAGGCTGTTCTTCATGTGAATCAAAGCATTTTCCCTCTTTTCTCAAGGGAAACCATACAAAAGCATCTGTTAATGAAACACTAAGTGTTTACAGCTTTTAATCACGTGATCTTAACATCCACTCGTTGAAGGCAAATGCTATGCTGCTAAGAGATACTGCATATTCCCTCTGAATCATAAACCAGAAACGTTTTGTTTCCATCAATTCCAAAGGAAGGCCATGACAATTAGCTCAGACCTAGATAACTGCACAGCAAACACCAGAGTTAAATAACTGAATCTCACTTTTATAAACTATTGAACATTGGAGCACTCAACTCAAAACCCAGCTGTAATGGGCAGGGAGGTGGCTCTGCAATCTCTCACTGGGGGAGGACTCTGTGAGGCATCAGGTGGCTCTAACAAACATTGTAAAGCTCCCTTGGTTTCTCTGCTATATTCAGTCTAAAATGAAGGATCTAGAATTACTTCTGATCCACATATAGATCGATTTTTCTTTCCAAGATGCCGCTAGCACCTCTGACACAGCACTGAGAAACTTCTTCCCAAAGAAGTTTGGAAAATAAAACAATAATACCACATAGACACAGTATCTTACCTGAGGTGGAATGATGTTCTCAATACTGATACCCACATACACCAATCGCTCTTTTCTTGAGGAGAGAAAGAAAATGAAAATAAGCTTACAGAAAGTCTGCAGATATCTAAAATAATGCTACAATTAGCACCATTTGAAGCTCTTACTATATCACTAGGCAGAAACATCCCAAGAGGATGTTCCAAGTGAAAAGTTATTGAAGTTGGGATTATGTGCTAATTCTCACGTGATTACATTATCCTGCATGTATAATGTAAGAGATTTCCAAAGACTTCTGACAATCAACAATACTTGAGGATTGTGGGCACCACAAATTATTGAATTTCGGGTGTAAAAAGCAAGTAAAAACCAACTGAAAAATGGTAATACTGTGATGAAGATTATGTTGTCAGATCCATCACTACCACCAATCATGAAGGTGATGAAAGATATAATGGGAATCAAAAATCACACTGAACTGGAAAAAATATGTAAAGATAGGATGCAATCCAAAATGGATAAACGTGAGATCTTAGACCCAAGCAGGAACAACCACCTCTAGAAACACCAGGGGACAAATAACTGCTTACAGAGCAATTCTTTGCTGGAGAAGAACAGCCTGAGCAAAGATCAGTAGAGTCAAACTGCTACACAAAGAACTGATGACAGATGGATGTGCAAATAGGAAAAAAACCAACAGGATGCCTGAAGGACACCTGCCATGGCAATCGGCCCTGTTCACACCTAGCTGGAGTACCTAGAGCCATCTGGGCACCAGACATTCTGCATGAAACACATGATCCAGCTGAAGAGTTCAGAGCTAGTCAGTGGGAGTTACTGGAGGACAGCAGACATGCCCTTTAGAGAAGGACTGAAAAAATAGCATGGATTGGTGTAGAGAACACTTGACCAAAGATGTGAGAGAGAGAAGTGCTCAAATACAGGACAGACTCTTGTAAGGAGAAGCAGGCTGTTCTCCCTGTCCACAGTGAGTTACAGGATTAAATCTATGGAAGCAAAATTCAGTTTAGACTTAGCTTTCCTCAACACAGACATTCTGCATCATATGAATTGCCTCCGGGACAACTCTGGCTCCTGAAGGACACAAGTCTCCTCCAAGTCCTGTTGTATCTGTCAGTCTCAGCCACAGATGGATTTCCTAACACTTCACAAACAGCACTAGATGCTGATCTTCATGGTGCTGAAGTGAGCTTTCAAAAAAGCAGGAAGAATAGCCAGGTACTAATGCAGACCACAGTAGGTAACCAAACTCCCGTCACCGTAAGTCCCTACTAGCCTTTTTCTAGGAAAACAAGGGGTAATTTAAACAAATTAAGAGCACAATGAAAGTTGGTGGCATTTACTGGCATCTGGAAGGACTCTGGATTTTTGAACTGAAGTGTCTCAATCAACCAGAATCAGATTACTGAAGTTACAGGGAATGCTCAAATGAGCATGTCGCACTACACTTGAGTTGCAACAGGATGCATCGTGCACATAACTGCACAAATGCCCAAGACATACATTAATTTTAGATATGTTTACTTAATTGTGTTATGTTTTGCAAATGGAACCATCTGTGTGCAAAAATTTTGTTTTCAATGCTTTCATTAAGTTCTAAAGAATCTAAGTAAATTTTGAAAGTCTTCTGAGTAGCCTTCTGCACTACTACATTCTAGCATAATATTCTTAAATAAAAGGAACAAGCGCAGTTCCTAAAGTAATACTTACAAAGAATAAAAATGGATTTTAGACTGTCTTACAGCTAAAAAGACCATGAACTTTGACAACTTGTTACCATTATGCGTACTGAAATGACTGGTTGTCTATATAAGGAATTGCTTTTGTATCCTAATGCAAGTGCTCCTAAGTGATAGATGAAAAGAAATCCTCATCCAACTGGGCACCATTAGATTGGCTGGATGAGGACGAAGGATGCTGTGCAAAATAACTATGCTCTTGAAAATTAATTAAAATAACATTTTAAGGCAAGGAATACAATTACTGAAATGAGAAAGGAACTAGAAGTGCAAACATTCAGTATTCAGCAAGTGTCTTTGATGGTTTACTCAACTTCTCATTTCTTGTAATGCAAAACATCAAGGAACAGGAGATGAGAAAAATTCATCTGCTTTCAAACACGATCAGCAAGGCTTTCCAGTTCTGCTGTTCTTCTCCCTGGCTTGAGTATACACTGCTTAAGAAATCAGCAAATGGAACAAGGCAATCTTGCTGAGGTCAAGGTCTTGAAATGCAAAATGATATCGAATGAATTCCTTATGTGGCGGACAGGAGCTCAAGACTTTATCCAAGAGTTTAAACATTTGAACCAAGCCGTCTCCAAGGGTGGCAGCAGATAAGCACTGACTGCTTATAAAGTCTTCCTAGGCAAATTCAAGAAAATATTTTATCTCAGTTACGCAGCTACAAAAGCTGCTAGAGGGAAGTCATGAAAGTGCGCATGAAAGCAAGTACTCCATCTGGTTTGGCCTGCAAGAATTAGACAAGTAGTTCCTAGAGGGATTTTCCATCAAGAAGTCTGAGAGTATCTAGCATGGACTAAAAGGAAGATCCTAAAAATCTTTAATGTCCACTCCCTCCAGGTGGTGGTAAGACATGATTATAGAAGTTAGTCTGTACTAACTATGAGAAACCTGAAATTCAGCCAGGTTGTTGTGGTAGCACCTTGAATTCATGAACAGAAAAAGGGGGGAAAAAAGGTATTATTTCATCCATGTATTTCTAAGTCAATGGGAAACCTGAAGATTTCATTTAAAGAATCAGTGACATAATAGTTTGGGGGATGCACAAGCACACGATGGAGCAGCTGAATTAGCCTCAGTCAGACTCCTGAAAGCTGGAAAGAGCACAACAACATCACTACCTCAAAAAGCATGACAGTAACACTGGTTCAAAGAACCTATTAGGTAGACAGATCCATAATGACAGAGTTGTATTTCTTCTCTTTGCCAAAAAGACAGACATCAACCACATACTGAATTTTCAGAAACACTGCATTCAAGTATGTCTGTGCCTCAACCAACCAACCTGCTTTAACTTCTACACTGAGCTGTAATAAGGACTATCATTTCCTCTGGCACTATGATTCTTCAACCTTTTTACCTTATTCTTTGCTACAATACACCATTAAGTTGGAAGACTTTAATATTCAACTATTGTGAAGTCTAATATAACTCAAGCTGATTTCTAAGAAAAAAACATTAAAAACTAACTAAAGAAAAACCTCAATTTTATGACATACAATATAAAGCATTAGGTTCATTTGGTATGAGGATCAAATTGCAGAACAGTTATTAGACATCTGTTTCAGACACTGAAAACTGCTATGATATCAGCTGTGTCCTCTCCTGTTGCTCTCAGAAGATCATGTTTTTATGCAACACCAGTGATTTCAAGAAAACAAGACAGACTGGCAAAAGCTTGCATTCTATGTAATGTTTGCCAGCAGAATATTTACCAAAGTAGGTCCAAAATACTGTTCACTAGTAATGAGCACTCCCACCATAAAGCAAAGCAGCAGAGTTCCTGTGTGTCCCATACTCCTGCACAGATGGAGGTTGTGTATATGCTGAGCTCACTCATAAAAACAGCTGATAGTTTCATTCCCAAAGCTACAAATTCAGCAGAATTGGCAACGGATAATTTCACCACAGTATGATCTAGATACACTCTGAGCAGAAGTAGTGACATCAGGAACAGCTGGTACTTGATCTGTCACTATCACTGTCGCTGTTGCAACAGCAATAACAAACAGATTTGAAGAAAGCTGAAAGCAGACACAGATTGTGCTCCCATCTTCCCAGCACTGACTCGCTACATCTCATGTAATATTACAGCCCTTGCCACAAATATAAGCCTGCACAATTACTTTCTTTAAAAGGGTCTCACCTTCTGGTGAAATTTGCCTTTTAAGATAAAATTCATGCAAAGTTTTGTTTAATAATGCATACAGATGTTATTAAATTCTGCAAAGTACTCAATATATGCCCTAAAAGGTTTAAATTATGCAGACTGTGTTTCATGTCCCTCATTTTCAGGCCTGAAAACTGCCAATAGAACGTTCCAACTATTAAGGCTGTTGTTCCTAAATGCAGTAAATCCGTTTGCATTTAGCCTTGGGTAATGGCAGGGGTGGACAGTTGGTCAGAGCAGGGTGTGGGTTCAGAGCCAAGTTTGTGGGTTCAGTCCCTGCATGGGCCATTCACTGAAGAGTTGAACTCAATGATCCTTGTGGGTCCCTTCCAACTCAGAATATTCTGTGATTCTGTGAAACTTCACTGACCCACTGCCCTACAGCAACTGCTGCATAATCTTGTACATTTGGCAGAGCTTAACAGAATCTAAAGCAACAACTCTCAAATCCCACAATACTCTGGACGACTTTTGGAGCAAAGTCAAGGCTTAACCTTGCTTACAGCAGGAACTCTACACGACTGACAGTATTACTAACACAAGCAGCCGAACCAGTGCTGGAAACCCTTTAACAACTGGTATGGGAAAGCTGACTTTGTGTTCAGGCACTTTAACCAAAGTTTAGTACAAAAGTATTTGCTTATCTTTTCCAGTTATCGTACTTTTCCTCCCTTCTCGCAAGCTGTCCCAACACTGAGCCAGCAATAATCGGTGGGAAGTCAAAATTGCTCTTACCAATCCTCAGTCTCATCACGGCTTTTCTCCCCGCTCTCCAGTTATTTTAATGCTTGCCCAGTTATTGCCACCCCCTGCACCGCACTGCTGTGAGGGCATCCAAACAACAGTACCTGCGTTCTGCACGCTCCTTCTTTTTTAAGACAACATCCAGATCTTGTAATTGTTCCTCTAATTTCTCACAGAGTAATTTCTAAAGGAAGGAAACACGGTATTAGTTTATTTCATAATCAGTTATTTTCACATTGAACTAACATTCAGACTCTTCATTCACTCTGTCTGTATCTGGAAGAAGCCTTGCTACACTGGAGGCTCCTCTTCAATGAACAAGGCTTTACAATAAAGCTTGTCTTTTTAAAACATGAGCTCCACCATCAAGTCAAGGTTGGATTAGGCTTTGAGCGACCTGGTCTAGCAGAAGGCGTCCCTGCCCATGACAAAAGAGGTTGGAACTACATGAGTTCAGTGGACACTGCAGCAAAAAGCAGAGATACGCTTTAGGATAATTTTCTTACCAAATACTCAAGGAGTTGTATGTAAAAATGACTTTTAATGGACACATTCTGCCTTATTCCATGTTAATGCCCTCATAGTATTTCCAAGGATGCGCTTCACTCTTTTACACATCTGTCATTTTTCATATTGAAGAGTACTTTAACAGCAACAGAACAAGGATATGCTCTAACTACAAGTGTAAAGAAAACATTCTTACATATTCAAAATCATCACTACTTAAAAACACTCCTCAGAAGACAACTAAAAATCAACACCAAATAGAGTCATCTCTCATCATGCCCAATGTCACTAGCTTATTGTAGGGCAACATCCCTTTTGGCACAGAATTTCTCTAAAACCAAGGAAGAAGGTTGGGATCAGGCAGATTACTCTGAAAATGTATATAAATGGTTTCCCATTAATTTAACAAGAGCAGCATCACAAAATTTCTGTTTATCCTCCCAGGTACCAATCCTGCTTCTAACCTTGAAATACGAGTTCATACTTGACTATGACAACCCTGGCTTTCCCAGCAGAGACAAATTATACCCTGAGATTCATCAGTAACAGCAGCTTTCTCTAACCAGCTTCTGAGCAAACATCTCTGAAGAAGCAACGGCACTTCAGAAACAGCTGCTTGCTCTGGCCACTGATCCATCCCTTGTTGCCTACTGCTTCTGCCTCCAGGAAGATAACTTAAATGTTTCTTTTGGGAAAAACTAATACATTACATCCTTAGTACTATATTAGTCTTGAAGTGATTTAATCAGAGATGGGAGATGATCACTGTGATGGGAGAATCCCATCTACAAATCAGCAACACACAGTCACTCATCACTAGCAGAAAAAACAAAGAGAAAACCACATCACAAACTCTGTTTTACTAACAGATGGGAGGGAAGATCAGCAGTCCTACCATTCATCCCAGTCTATTTGTTAACAGATGAAAAAGATTACAGAAGAAACTTCTTTAAGTCCCAGCCAATCTCCACAACTACAAGGAAAGCTGCAAAGGAGAAGACTGAAGGAACCATACATGCTGGCAAGGCGGGCAGAACCACTCCCCATCAGGGATGATCATCAGCGGAGGGCGAAGGCAGGCTGTGTGGTAGCCGCTGTCACAAGAGTCACACAACAAAATCTGTGCAAACAAAACATGCCGTGAGTATCTTTTGGCATTCACAACATGTAACAAGCTCCAGAACTATTTCCCCAGCCAATGCAGAAGCACTATTTTGTGGATTCGTCTCAGAATGGCACATGATGATTTCCCAGAAAGACAGAGGAATTCATGATGGCATCTACCACTGAGAACCAGCAAAGTCTTGTTGTGCTCTGTCTGGGATTTCACTGTACTTAGTCCTCAGGGTGAGATGCAAATATATCCAACGAACATGATTATGCAGCTGTGGCTATGTCGTAAGACATTGCAAAGTAGACATCAGACTGCTGAGGTTCTTTTTAATATTGTTTCCTCTGTATTCATTGAAACTGCAGGCACAACCTCAAAGCCTCACGCAGACTGATTCTCAGTGGGCTAAGATGCATTATACCTCGTAAAAGATGGTATTTTTGCATTGGCAAACAGAAAAACTAACTTCCTTCCCTCCTTATTAAAGGTAACTCATCTACTCCTGAGTTTACCACATAAAACTCAGAAGGTGCTCTCCTACATATGGCCACCCTGAAGGATGATGTGCCTTCAGACACCATCAAAGCCAATCCACCAAATATGACACAACAACCCACGGAAGCTTTCCCAAAAAACCTACCAGCTCAGGATGATTGGGAAGGCCACACTTCTTGCACGGCTCATCGTCATCAGCAGGTGGAGCTTCTTCTTCCTCCTCTTCCTCCTCTTCTTCCTCCTCCTCAGAGTTTTTTTCACTCTCAGAGTCCTCAGTCTCTTCATTACTTGAGTATTTCCACCTGCCACGTGTCCGCGTACCCGTCCACCGAACTTTGCTTCTCTATGAGACACCATTTCAAAGAAAAAACACAAAGGAAGCTCACAGAGTTTCTTCCCAGATCTTAAAAAAATATTTCTCTCCAGAGAGAAGTGATTCATTTCAGTGAGAACAGCTGCAGTAAATTTACAGCAGAGCATTTCAATGGATATATTGTCTTAAGATCCTTAAAATGCAACAAGATAAAGGCAGAAAAAATTGCATCTATGTGCAGAAAGAAATTTTCAAATACTATTTAAAAGTAGGAATACAAATTTTTCCAGTCAGCCCCTTTTTTTCTATTTTGACAAGGCAATCGTCATAGTGAACATGGTAAATTCCATCTTTAAACTTTCTTTTTCATAACTTCCCTCAACCCAAAGAGAATATTTTTTTCTCCCACCTGCCCCCTGAAAACTATGCATTTTATTTTACTTTAGAAAATGTGTTTGTTTCTGAAATAAGATCACTGCACCTTTTAAATGCATAACTTCTATCTAGGTCTTCTTTCACATTTATACTTTTTCATTATTTTTCTTAAGTGAAACATGATTCAGATGGTGCTTCTTTTTTGCTAATCAAAGAGACATCTACCTCCTTCTATCATATGCCATATTATGAATGAAATATCTTATTTTGAATAAATATTTTGAATGAAAAATAGGTTTCAATTAAAATTCAGAAGACTATTCTGAATTACTTAAATTACTTTGTGCAACTATGATATTTTAGATTTAAAGCAACATGTCAAACAGAAGACACTTTTATTCCCATTGACTGACTTGTATCTCACACCTGTCATTCTCTCAGAACTCATTACTCCTATTCCCCACAGACACTGAAAAAGGAAAATAACTTTTCCAGCTTTTTCAACTCCAAACATTTTTTGAATTTGGACTAAACTACTCAGAGACCTGAATAAGCTGAATAAACTAAAATGTACAAAATATTCTATTTCTCCTGGAGGATGGACGCATACCAAAGCAGTATTTTTCATATCGGTAAAATTTTGTTTCAGGTTCTTAACATCAGTTTCTACTGTTAAGAGATTTTACGGTTCCCTAAGCTTTAGCAGTAAAGCTACTTCAAATCCATGATAGTGTAAGTTTAGGTTTCAGATTCATTGCACGGCATCATAATTTCAAATCAGGTTTTTATCAGACCCATCTTTAAAAAGAAAAGGAATGCCAAGACATAAGTAAGCTATTAAAGATCCTCGTATTCTTCATCCTGTTTAAATGACAGAAGCTTAACAGCCTCGAACTTCTTCCTCTATCATAATTATTTTAAAATCTCTCTAGAAAAATAAACATCTTTAGATCTCTTGATCTTTCACAAACAGAGATCAAGTTAAAGCAGTTAAAATACCTGTAGCAAAGTACATCAAAACTCTAATGACTTTTAGGACTTACAATCACTCTTACTTTCATATGTTTTCTTTTTTAATTAAAATCTTTAGATGAAAAATTTATTTTTCATTTCTTCATGCATATGACAGAATTTTTCAGTATAGATGTTACCATTTACCCAAAAATCAACTGTTGGCTCATTTTATTAAGGTTATCCAACATAGCAGTATGTGAAAGAAACTTGCTAAATGAGTGAATGCTTTGGGAAAACTATATCAGTCAAAAACGTGTTGCAGAGGAAAATTAGTAGAATTTTACAAGTTGATATCAAAAAGTGCATTTAAAAATATAAACTCATTATTCCTCTTTTATTTTGTACTGCATATCCAGAAAAAACAGAAGATAAATTAATAAAGGGTTATTTATAAATACACAGTCTCAGAGGCACAGTATACAAATGTATGCTTAACTTTCTGTGATATATGTACCTCATCTACTTTTAAAGATCTATTCTGCATATACAGAAGTTATTATGAAAAAAAAAACCCTGTACCCACATTAAAATGTGTATCCCATATGCGAGAAAAGCTAAATTATATCATGAATTCACAACATCAATACACCTAGCTTCACTTAGAAACAGAAGTCATAAAATTTTTATTCTCCCCCATTTGTTGGTTCCTTTTTAGCTTATGATCATTCTGACGAACCAGACACCAACAAGTATCCATACAGTAAATCCAGAGGGGTTACAAGTCTCCATTCAGCTACACAGCCAGACAGACTCACACCTGACCACGTCATTTTTTAGAAGAATTCACTCAGGTTGATTTGGTCTACTTAGGTTGGTTTAAGCGAGATTTTATAAACTGTCGAAGTTCATAAAAAGTCAACAAATATTAGCACTCTACAAGGGGGTATTTTTAAATTGGTTGAGTCCACAAACTGGATTGCAAAGCTAGTTTCTTGCAAAAGCTGACCAAGGGAACATAATCCTCAGTATTCCTATGTAAGAGTATATTCTCCTTATAGATAAGATTGGAGGTTTTCTTTACTCCCAGGTAATAAAACTGTATTTACCTTGTTAACTTTAGAATTTGTCTCCTTCTCTTGTTTTTTTGCATCTTCTTTTCGTTCTGGTTTTTGTGCTGCTGCAGGTTTCTCCTCTTCCTCTTCAGGTCGCTTCTTCTCAGGCTTCTGATCCCGAGTCTCCACAACTTTCGGAGTAGGCTTGGATATTCTCGGTGAGCGCCTTAATGTGCGGCCAATGCTGACCTCTTCTGGCGGTGTCTCTGTCTTTCTCTTCCGACTAGAGATCCTGATTGTTAATTTAATTCCTTCTTTCTGTCTTTCAGAAGTTATTTCTTTATTCTCTGTTGCACAGGTTTCTTCTTCAGAAACCAGCTTATATTTAAATTTGCTTTTAGGTACTGGAGATTCCTTTTTACTCTCTGAGGAGTCCTCTAGATTAGATGCATGGGCATCATCTAATCTATCTGGCTCTGTTTTGGCAGCTTCTGGCTCTTCCTCTTGTTTTTCAGGGCTGGATTTTTCTTCTACTTTGCTCTCCTCAGGTAGAGCCGTTTTACTGTCAGAGTCCTCCTTTTCCAAAATAGGTTTCTCTACTGTAACAGGTGAAGTGGATGCAGGAGGTATCTCAGCAGCTTTTGGAGAGTCATTTTTCTCCTCAGGCTCATCTTTACTTTTCAAAGTCTCTTCATCAGCCAGTGCAAGCTTAGGGAGTTCTGCAGGAGCAGCTGCATTTGGGGACATCTCTAGCTTCTCTGAACATTCTTTGGGTGGTGGCAGGCTGTCATTTTTGAGATCAGTGGCTTGTTTCTCTTCAGTTTTTTTGGCACAGTCTTCAGAGTTTGAAGACTCTTCTGCTACCGTCTTGGTGGTTGTGCTGTCAAGGGACTCTTTTTCCACAGGACTAGATTCCTCCTTTGAAGGCACTTTCTGATTAGAAACCTCAGAGACCACAGCCCCGATCTCTTTCAGCACGGTTACTGCATTTTTCTCAATCTCACATGTTTTTATAATTTTACTAACAGAATTTAAGGAGTCTGATACTTTTTCCCCACTTCTTCCATTTTTCTCTTTTAATGAGGTGCTGTCTTCCACAGCACTAGCAGAGTGTTCTGACTTATTATTTTGTATGACGCTCGGGGTTATTTTTTCACAGCTAACCTCTCCATTTACTAGCACTTTCCCATCAGGACATAGAGCAGTAATTGTAGGGACTCTCTTAAAAGCTTCTTCTTCTGGTTTCCCTTCTTCCTTCAAGACATCCTTTGTTGGAGTAACACATTTACACAGGGGCCCTTTTATTGGACTGTCATAGTCATCTGTCAGTTTGATCTCTCGCTTTTTAAGTGGTATTTTTGCCTGTTGGTCATTTTTAAGTTTTTCACTTTCTTCCACAGATTTCTCCACAATTTCTTGTGGAGTTTTGACACAAAATTCCAACCTCTCTGGCTCATGAACTGCTATTTTGTCCATACAGCTTTTTACTTCTTTTAGGTCTTTGGGTTCTGTTTTGTTTTCCTTCACCTCTACTTTAACAGGCTTGACATTTTCCTTAAAGGAGTCACTTTCTTCCTTGACAGTTTGCTTTTCTTCATTGTGTTCTGAAGGTTTCTCTAATTTCACTATTACTGGCAATTTTATGATTTCTTTTTCTTCCACTTTCTCAATTTTAAGCGTATTTTCATCTTCTTTGACCACAGGAGGAGGAAGGCTTTCCGATTCCACTGACTGTTCCTCTACCTCCTCTTTTTCTTCTTTGATTTTCAATTGATTTTCTGTTGACAGAGGAAAACAGCTATGAAACAACCAAGGGACTTACAGGATTACAAAGAACTTCATCAAAACAGAGGCATACCTAAAAAACCCAATAGCCCAAGTCTCACACAAAGGACTGTTCTCTCACTGAATTAGTAGAAATCTGGCTTGTCTAACACTGCAATAAATAAGTGAGTTGACAATTTTTAGCTATAGAACCACTGTTCAGTTAAATTACATACCAAGATAAACCTAAATTTCAGAAGCCAGCAGCAGAACTCTAGATTTATGCTTCTTTCAACACACATCTCAGTGCCTTCTTCAATATTACCACAATACTTCCAGAGGATACATAAAACCTAGGCAGAGGCATGAAATCTCGCTCGCGTCTCTGGACTACTTCAGAAAACAGAGTATGATGTAAGATTCCATGGCCTTCAAGGGAAATTCCTCAGAAATGAGTCCTCTGTTTATACATGTTTTTATTTCAAGATATTCTTAACTATTGTATTTCAACAGTTCAGAGAAAAGACACTCAGTATTATGGCTTATGGCGACGTTCATCCAGGTTCTCTGGGCAATGACTGCATCTCCTACATGCAGACAATATCCTACACTCACTTCATTTGCTGTTTTTAAAACAAGCAATGAATAGTAGCACATCCCAGAAAAACCTGCAGAGCTTAAAGAATCAGGTTATTCCACTTTGCTAACTCAGTTTTAGATCATTAGGGGTTGAAGTACAGTTCCAGCATTCAGAATAAACCATACAGCTATTTTATCATTATGCACTTGTTATTTATTATTACCATAGCCTCTTGATACTTCAGGTTTTTGTATTTTACCAACTGTTTTGTGTCAGCCAGAAATAGAACTAATTAGAAAAAGCAAATACAATAGCACTGTATATACCAGAACAGCAGCTCCGGCCACCTGGAAGATGCTTTTGCAAGCATGCCACAACTGCAAACAAAAAGATGACATTTTTTTTCCCTTCCACCTCACCCATCTCCATCTAAGCTAGCATAGTTTTTTTGCATTATAAGAGCTTCCAAAAGTGGTTAAAAATATACAGGGGAAATGACAGGACAGCTAACAATTATATCAAAGAAATTCAGCATTTTAGAAAAGAACAGTGAGGAGGAATTCACAGATCTTGTCTTTTCAAATACAATGCATGTATCCATATAAATCTCAGTATCAGTACACTAAAGATGCATCTTTAAGGCTCCAGAAGTGGTATGGTGCCTTAGAGATGCACATTTTGAAGGCTCAAGGCTGGTTTTTCCCCTTTCATTGAAGTGGTGCCCACTCAGAGCCCTTATAACTGCCTCTGCAAAGATATCTGTCTATAACACTGAGAATTAATTATTTTGTCTGTGTCCAAATTCTTCCACTTTCCCTTTATTTCTCTCTGTCTAAACTTTGTTCAACCATTTCTTCCCATCACCTACTGCTTTCTCTCAAACTTCATTACGGATCACCAGAATCCCAAAACCTCTCCATACCAAAAATCAGCAGATGTTCTATAGTTTAACTCCCTGAACTAATCACAAAACATTTCACATATACACAAAATGACTCAGACAACGCACAAGCTCTCCTAACGCTACTAGAGTCAATCAATCAGGCCAGTAAACATGGAAGCATTTGGTTAGGTTACCATATATTTGTATGTACTAATTTAATGATATGCAGAAAATGGTCAAAGCCAACAAGTGTCAGGTCTTCCAGCATGTTTTCCCTACATCTTAGTCGGGCTTTCAGTGCAATCCCTGGACTACACGGAGGAAATACTACAGCTTCTCAACTGAAAGGCTCTAAGCAATGTTCTGTGAACACACTGACAGTACTAAAATCACTGCAAATGTAAATAATTTCATGATTCACTACATTATTCATTACACAGGACATGGACCTCTAGGAGTGAGGCTATGAAGATGCTCAGAGGGTTGGAATATGTCTCCTATGGAGACAGGCTGAGAGACAGATTGTTCAGCCTGGAGAAGGATCTGGAAAGACCTTATAGCATCTCCCAGTACTTAAAGGGGTCTCACAAGACTTTTGGTAAGGGCATGGAGTGACAGAACAAGGGGGAAGGGCTTTAAACTAAAAGCAAGGAGATCTAGATTAGGTATTAGGAAGAAATTCTTCAAAGTGAGGGTGGTGAGGCACAGCTTTCCTAGCAAAGCTGTGGCTGCCCCATCCCTGGAAGTGTTCAAGGTCAGGCTATGAGCAACCTGATCCAGTGGAAGATGTCCCTGCAATGAGCAGAGAGATTGGACCAGACAGCCTTTAAAGGTCCCTTCCAACCCAAACTATTCTTTGATTTTGCAACTAGTGCCTAGAGGTGATTTTACACCAATACACAGCCTAATGCAAGTACTGAGCCAGGTGAGTGTGCCACAGGATTTGGGGAATTATCTACAGCAGGCATATTCATTAAAATGTTTTCAAATAGCTGCTACTGAATTCAATGTAAAGCAAAATCATATCTGAAGAAGAGGTCTCAATCACATGATTTAAGTTGGCTTGACTGAGACAAAAGCACAATCAATACATGGAATTAATTCTCCATTGTTGGGAACCATGCAGGTTGTGTTGGCACTTACATGCAGTTAGATACTGGCAAATGCCTTAGACTGAAAGATAATTCTGCTGGGTTTTGTCACAATTTACTGCCATTTCTACAATCATCTCCTAGTACTTCCACAACAACTTAAAATTTATCTAAATGTTTATTTATTTCTTCTGTTCTACTCTGGTTGTTGCAAAAAACGAGAATAGAAGAGTAAGTCCTTCTCCCTGATACTCAAAACCAAGACAAGCAATGGCTAATTCCATATATCCAATTAACTTCTACACATTTGCAGAAACATCTATTAACACACTGGAATACTTGAATCTTGTTTCTGATTATAAAAATATTTTCCTGTATTTTAAAAAAAATATTAAGACTGGGTAATAAAACTAGGGCAAAATTACTTGAGATAACACGCTTCTAGTTCTTCACTATCTGAAAGATGATCAGATTCTTAAAAACTCAAATACTTCAGGCTGACTGATACTTAGCAAAACCAATGCGCAAACCAACAGGTCAGGCAAGTTACTAAATACGTGCAATGACATGATAATAAGGAAGGAAAAAGGTTCTTGGCTTTGATCTTGGAGATCCTTTCCAATCTAAATAATTCTATGGTTTTAATAACAACAATATAGTGGAGGCACATAAGGACAGCCTCACTTCTACAATGTTTTACCATTTGAAATTGTTTTAAGCTCATGTCTTCTTGAAACATCACGTCAACTGTGAAACGTTTGAGGAAGTAACCTCTATTTTTCTGATTCTAACTAAAAAGCAAGAATAAACATCACACCCAATACTATCTTGATTTCAATCATGGCATTGCACAAGCAAATTTTTTTCTTTTTCAAATTTTAATGTTGCTAAAACAGGAGAAGTTTGGCAGCAGTTCAGTGCCCCACAAAAACAGACAATAGTGAGCATTTACAATATTATACAAATTTTACAGCACAAAAAAAGTTACTGAGAAAACACTTTTTTACACAGCTTTCTTCCTATAAATAAATGTTTGAGATTAAATATTTACTGAAAAACCTCCAAATATATTTATAATTTCAAAGTATTCAATATTTACTTGATTTAATTTTTTTAAGTCCTAATCTAACAAAGTAACTTTTTGTGAAGCTGAAAATTCTAACACTGCCACAGCAAAACACCTAAAGTTTGAGAAAAGAAGGCAGAAAACCTTGTGTAGCTGCTTCTTCACCCTTTTTGGTGTCTTCCTCTTCTATGCTTGGACTTTCACGTGATGAATTCTCCTGCTGAGAATTGTTGTTTTTCAACAGAGCAGGATCGATTTGTGCTTTCAGGAGCTCAAGGGTCTCAGCAAGCTCATTGCGGTTCCTAGAAGAGAAAAACACAGTCTTTACTGTGTTTTAAGCCACTTAAGCCCACAGGGATTCATAAAAAATAAACAAACATTATCTGCTTAAATGAATTACCCTGAAAACCTTATAGAGTTATACAGTGAAAACACAAGCACAGTGAATGCCTGTGCCACCAGTGGCTGCACCTTTGCAGTCGGAAACCTTCCAACTTACCCATACCAAAATAAAACTATGCTTTTGGAAGGACTACTTACCTGTTTTAATTCCTGTTGGGTCTGGATCCAAGCTGCTACTATGATTCTGTTATTTATTCTCCTCTCGTTAACCATCACTGATTATTCTTTGCTATTTTTTTTTCTCTCAGCAGAGAACAAGCTACAGCTCTCTGCTGATGCATCAAAGAAGCAACCACATCATTTGAGTGAAATTTGCAAAAGCAACCAGCAAATAATTTAGATACTTTTTGCAAGTACCCATCCTAAGCACATGCAACAAACAACACCAAGTTGTCTAGAAAACTCCATCAGCTCAAGTTATGACAGAAAAAAAATGTTAGTGCACATCTGTATGAATGTGAATCTCAGTGCACTGTAACTCCTTATTTAAACTGCACATCCAACTATAAAATACCCCCTTAATTTATAAAGAATTTGAGCCATGACTGAATACCCATTGTTTTCTTAATGGACTAGAATAATAAGGCTCTCACATCTGTTTTTCAAAGTCGATGTCCAGCAATTTGTTTTCCCCAGGTTTACAAAAAGAAAGGAAGCCTGAAACAATCCCAATACATGGAATCTCATGGGTTTCAAAACCATTTCAGATTTCTTAATGCATTATTGTGGTTTTCTGCTGTGAGTGTGGAGTGTTAGAACCTTCCCAGCAGAACCCTGGTTTCTTCTTTTGGCAATGAATTTTGGAGTCTATAATGCATGGAAGAGATGGATGATGCATGGATCAGCTCTTGATCTGTTTGTTTGGATACATTTACTTTATTTCCCCACAACAGCTGTCCACATGTAACTCATATTAATGCTTATCATTTTATGGCCCATCGATAGTGGTTTAAACACTTCTGTATGACTCCCTCGGTTACTAAAGTCATGGCAATGTCAATAACCTGCAGATGGTTTGGATTGGAAGGGACCTTCAAAGACCATCCATGTCCAACTTCCCTGCCATGGGCAGAGACATCTCCTACAATACCAAGTTGCTCAAAGCTCTATCAAATCTGACCTTGAACACTTCCTGGAATAAGGCAGCCACAGCTTCTCTGAGCAACCTGTGCTACTGCCTCACCACTCTTACAGAGAAGAATTTCTCCCAAAATCTAAACCTGCTCTCTGTCAGTTTGAAGCCATTCCCCCTTATCCAGTCCCTATATGCCTCTTTAACAAATCCCTCTCCCCTTTTCCTGAGCCCCTTTAGGTACTAGAAAGGGCTCTGAGTTCTCCCTGCATTCTTTTCTTCTCCTGGTCGCACAATCCAAAATCTCTCAGCTTGTCTTCATAGGAGAGATGCTCCAGCCCTCTGAGCATCTCCTTGGCCTCTTCTGGATTCCTTCCAACAGGAATAATTGCAATATAACTTCCCCAAGAACAAATCTGTCCACTTGTAACTTTCCTAACAAAGCTGAAGTTAAAGAAGCAAGAGTGTTCTATTTTCGAAGGCATTTAGCTGGCCAGTAAGCAATATGGAGCCATCATCCTCAAGACAGTCTTCTCTTGCTACCCTTTCTATACATTCATTGCAGCTCGAACATGAAGGAAATTACGTGATGGCTGTTACAAACAAATCCATGGGAGTTATTTCTGTACATGAGTTTTCACTAGGACATAGATGTCAATGCAGAAAATCTCATTGTTGTGAATCCTACTGTGTGAGAAATGAAGATGTATTGAAACACATTTCCGAGCTCCAAACACAAATAGCTAGAAATCCCACAAAATAAAAAGAAGGAATACCTAACAATGCACTTCCACGTGGATCCATCCTGGTCATCCTGTTCTTCTATGTACATCCTGACGTTATGCTCTTGATCCAGCTGATACCAGTACATAAGGCCGTCCTTGTCCCGACCAATGGGCTGCAGACGCATGGCATCAGCATCCTCCTCGTTAATGATGTTCTTAAACTTTAGATTGTCATCAAACTGACATTCGCAGAGATACTGAAAAAGTAGAAAGACTGTTAAGATATCAAAAATATAAACAGAAAGAAGAAAAACAGCTCATTTCATTTAAGTGTAATTTGGAACTTGTTTTTAGGCCTCTCTCTGTTGGATCTGTGTGTCAGCTCTATCAATTTTTTCCAGACCATGTTGTTTTTAAATGAGATACAAGGGTTTGGGTTGGTTGAGGTTTCTTTTAACCTGGCTAGCTTAGAAAGCTTATTACATAGTACAGATTTTTATTACATAGTACAAATGATCTCATTCTACAACAGAACCCATACATAACTTGGGATCAACCCTGACAATTTTGTCAAGACCACAAAAGATTAAGTCCCATTTTGCCTTTGGAATTCAGCAAGGTAACAAACACATTTAAAAGTGTGTATCGCACAGGCAAAGAGCTCTTGACAAAACAGTAAGCACAACACTATTTTCATACAAAGTGTGAAAAATATGCAAACAAAGTGTTACATGCAGTTTGGGTCCATCCCACTACAACGAATAATATCATGTCTGTTCCCAGATCAGTTCTATATTTAATATATACACTTACATTTCAGTCAAGCTAAATTTACAAGACCTTAAAGTGAGTGAGGAAGCAGTAATTTAGAACCGTAGTTGACGAATGTGTACCTTTAGAATCCCCAGTTTGCATTCAACACTCATTTCTAGGTATCCCTTTTTTTCCATCTCCCAAGCCCAAGTGCTGTTGAATTCTTGACATATCTGTTACAAACGAAATAAGCAGATTTCTAAGGTTAGGAGGAAAAAAGCAACTTTCATTTTTTTATTAGTAGTACCTTACTACAGTAATTAATTTTACACAATCTCTTTGGGAAAGTCTTATGCAAAAACAAAAAGTAAAGCTGAGGCACATTAGCAAGCACTGTTGAATTTTCATGGAAGAGCAGATCATCGAGGTCCTGACCACCACCACATTCTCTAAACATTCTAAATTAGGTAGCAGGACTCTGGAATGGAAAGGTATTATTGTCTTTGCTGTGCACATATGTCACATTTTTCTATTTCTGTCTATTTAGAATATAAATTCTCTCAAGCAGACATGACTTCCTATTATATCTCCTTGCAGCACTTAGCAGATAAGTTGCCAGGGCCTCTTGGGGCCTCCTGAGTCCTTCAACTGTACTGCAAATAACAGATGCAACTGCTACTCACTCCACACTGTGGAGTTATTATTCTTTACAAAATATCTTGGGCTTCAAGCTGCTTGATAGTATTTTATAATATTGTAAGTATAGCCAATTTCAATTTATTTAAAGCAAATAAATTCAACCACACCAATATGGGGGGAAAAACCTATCACCAGAAAAAGCAGCAGTAGAGGAGAAATAGATTGAATCAGCATGAGCTCCAACGATAAAGGTGAAGAAGAAATTTCCTCTCCTCCTAAACAACTCAAGACAAGCTTAAGACAATTCATGAACAGAAACAAGCTGCTCATCAATTGAGGACACATGGTGGGATCTCTAGACAGTAAGGCTATTCCAGTGGAAATATCCATGAGGAGGCAAAAGCTGATCACAGCAACATCTCCAGCTGGAATTATTTTGAAGTGCCACTGCTGAATCGCAACTGTCAAATCAGTGCATGAGGTGCTGCTGCCCTTCAGTCTGCAAGGCTGGACTCAATCAAAACAGTGTAGTCTCCCAATCAATAAATTATTATTAAATATAAGATACAGTTACTAAGCTACATAGAAACCTGCCAATCACATCTGAAAACAGCTTTCTCTGCAAACAGCAGCAAAAATAATCCTAAATATCATCCACCAGAAGTACAGATTAACTGATTCATAATGTAAAACTCTACCTGTGCTCCAACCAAGCAAAGGGGCTGCTACCCCTCCTCTGTCCCCACAGCCACACTGCCAACCCTCCACCATCCCTAGTACTGACATCATTTCTCAGGTGGCACAAGGGTAAGCCTGCAGTCAGGTCAGCTCAGCCACACTGTAAACCATACTCTGAATTTAAGCTGTGACCTACAGAGAACAGTGAACAGCACTCTGGTCACAAGGGATTCTGCTGAAGAGCAGTTTTTCCTGCTCTGAGGTTAAGGAATATTACACAGGGACTCCTCTGATGCCAGGCCAAAGCTCACAGCAGGAAACAATCGCTGCTTGCTCACAAAATGGGGCTACTCCACTTTCTCTCTCCTTTTCAACCATGTAATACGAAAATCACTGGGAAACTGTGTATCAAAACCCTTGCTCAGGGCATAAGCCAGTTGCTGTTCATTGCTTACTCATTAAGTAAGAGAGCAATAATGAGCAGCTTCGTGTGCTATGAAAGTGTGTGACTGTCAAAGCAGAAGTGTCAAGACATCAGAGCTGATGAAGCATCTGTTCAAACAGAAATTACTACATTTTGACAATTAAAAACCAGATAATTGTGCTTTCTCCTGACAAGTACTGTCACAATCCTGAACTACAGATCTCATTGATCCAGGCTCTGCTGAAATCTTAGTCTCTGCCTTCCCAGAGAGGATGCTTCACACTGATCAAAAAGCTGCTGCTTGCAGGAACTGCTGGCTTCTCCATGCTAAGAGTGATCAGCATCTTCCCACCCTGCAAGAAATGCTGAAACATCTCTCTCAAATAATTTCAAAGCAGTTATGATGGCATCCAACACTGTTACCATGCTCCAAATGTTCACTTTAAACAAGGAAAACAGGAACATGAAAGACACAGCAGAGGAGTCTCCTTGGGTGGGACTACAGACACCTAAACTCTAACAATTAGAAAAGACAAATGTGTTCAGAATGTGCTGATTTGGAGTTGAAGGTTTCAGATGGACCAGTGCAGGAAAATCTATGCATAAAAATGTAAGTTATGTTTGACATTAGTTAAGTAAAACACTTTGTCAGGAGAGACTGCAATGTGACTCAACTACATGTTTCTCAAAATCAGCTAAGCTGGACACTTCGTCTTCGTCACTGGAATGTTTAGGACCAGGCTTTCTTTACCTCAACCATACACGACAAGACATTCCTCATGTGGAGGAGGAAAAGTCAGACTCACAGAGACCTACAGCCATTTTCTTCCATAAAAGACTAGTGCACACGCTGGTGATCCAGCTTGGATGGTTCACCACCAGAAGAGGGAAGGGAAAGAATTCTCAACTAACATGTTCACTTCTTGTCCCAAAATATACCATTCTGTCAAAATATCAGCCATAGCTTAGAGACAATTTTTATGGTATTCTTTATAAGCACAACAGTCAAGTGAAGTACATTTTATAATTAGTTGGTATATAAACAAAATATATTAATACATACATGCATAAACATTAAGAGCATGTAAGTCAATGTCCTCCACTGAAGTTTCCACCTAAATAAGAATGTCTAGAATATATCAAGCCCTATTTTATCAAAGCAACACATCAGTAGTTTCTAACAGAGGAAAAACAGGTCAACTTTGCCTCTTAATGTGTCATCAATAATATGTGGAACAATATTGCAGGCATCAAGGACAAATGCTCTCAGTGGTTCCATACCTTTTCAGTTTTTCCTGGCTTTTGTGGCATTTCCCAATACTCTTTCTTGCTTTTCTAAATTAATCATACTCCTTTGAAATGGGGACAATATTAGCATACCTCTCTAATTAGTTATATTCAAATTCCTTTGTTCTTCAAGGTTCCTTTGAACCTCTGGCCAGAATAAGCTTCAAGTTTGCTCTGGAGACTGTTAAATGAAGTAGAATTTATTAACACTTACTTGGTCTTAACAGGGGTGTGAGGGAGGGTTTCCTTACTGCTTCCCTGAAGAAGATTTTCCAAACTACTCCCTCAAACTTGTTTTATCGCCCTGCTTTCTGCTTACCACACAACTGGTAAGTGGCTCCAGTGGGGTACACATAAGTTCACGAGTCAGAGTTGGGTTTTCTCAGTTTGCTGCAATGGTTTTTGGGTTTATTAAGGAATTTAACACAATTCAGTAACCATAGTACTTGGTAATACACATAGTACACACAAGTTACATAAATTATTACATTACATAAATTATTACATTTTAAAAATTATCACCAATGCTTTACAATTGGTTAACGGGTCAGAATTAACAAAGGCCCTTCAGCAGGTTACTCCCAAACACATTCCCAGCCCTAAAAACATCATCATCTTAAAGGGTACACAAACCTCAAGACAAATTAATATCTCAGTAGAGCTTATAAACAGCATTTAAGGGGGAGACCTGCAGCTGGATTTGCCAAGTACCATTATTTGTATGGTTGCTATTACCATGATGCTGTATTTCTAAGCAAGATGTGATCACAGCTGTACAGACAATAACAAGATTACAATTCTGTGGATTAAAAGACACATGGAACATATCCAGAGGGGGAATGGTAACCTATTAATTTTGACTATCCGTATATTTTTATTTTTTGAAGCAGTGTAAATTATTAAAACTGGAAACTATTTGCATGTAAAGTGTCAACAAAGACACAGCTGCAATTAAAATACCAAGACAGAATTATGTAAAACAATGGGATGCTCTATTTTTACTGATGCATAATTACATTTTCATCTTAGCTGTGCCATTCTGAGCATGCAGATATAAATCACTGCAATACTTTATTTTATTATTAACACATGCTACAAGACCTCTGTATGGTTCCTGTATGAATATCAGCCAAATCACAGTAATTAAATCATACTCGTATAAGTGATATACAAATGAATTGTTACTGTATAAATCTCTGCTCAATTTAACCCATTTGCAGCCTACTAAATCTTCTTTATTTAGGGTCTTAATACTCAAGAAAGTATTTCCCTACCAATTATGAACGTGGACACTCTTTGCATGCAGATGATGGTGCCTACTTTCAGAGACTTTTTTCCACAAGCCTAGGCAGACTGCAAGTGAAGCTGCAATCTCATGCACGCGTGTCGATGCTGGCACAGCCCAAGGCTCCTGTAACTCCTACTGGGGCTTGCTCACACAACTGCTCATCACAACCATATTCCAGCACTGCAGAGTAAAACAACATGCGTATTGTACCTTGATCAAGTACTTTTCCCATCTGTCTGCTGTAACAGACTTCCCAATCTTTCTCATCAGTTTCAAGTGAAGCTCCACCAATTCTTTTGGGACTGCAGTATTGAGAGAGAGAAAAAGAAAAATAAAAAAGAAGTCATTAAGTCTGGTGGAAATATTCTTCAATGCTAAACACTGGTAACACTGAAACACTGTGACAAATTAAGATATTTTAATAAAAAAGAAACTTCAAGCCTGCTGAAGAGTCACCCTTCAACTGAGAGATGGAGAAAGGTTAATCTAATCACAAGTCTTTTTGTTTAGATTTACATTTAGGATAATCATCGCCCTGCAGTTCAAGGATACAGACCTCAGAGAAAAACGTGGAAATTCTGGCAGTGCTAAAACCACAACTGCACAGGAACTACTCCAGTCAAACACCTACAAAAATATTACTGCAAGCAGTACACCTGCAGCTGCATCCAGAAACCCCAAAGCCATATTCTGCACCATGCCTGGAATATCACTGGATCCAAACTATTTTTCGCCAGGTGCCTCCTATGAAAGAAACGTTCCTGAAACTGTTCTCACAGATGTAGCTTTGCTACACACTTACTCTCTCTTGTACTGGAGGGACAGAGAGGTGCTCAAGATATGGGGCTTGAGGGATGGAGGCCAGAAGTGCTGCTGAGCACAGCTGCACCAGTGCTGTCACAAAATCAAAGATTTCCAACCAAATTTATGTATCCCTTAGCGTACACTCCTCAGAAACAACTTCAACAGCTTGTCTCAGCTCACATCTGCGATTTATAAATCAATTTGGCACCACCAAGTGGCAAATTTGCAGAACATTGATTTTACAAGTTAATGAGTAGCATAACTTCTAAAAAAACATGTAATTGATAATTATTAACACAATCCTACATGCCCACTAACATCAGCTTTCTCATCTGTAACTTAAGAAAAACTTCAAAAATTAACTTTTCAAGTATTCTCTACTCTTTGCACACAATTTTATGTTCCAAAAGCATTTTCAGTTGTCTATGCACACACACGTTGAAAGCTTTAAACCCAATAATTTTTATTCCCATAATTTATGATTTTTCCCCTGGCCTAGTAGCATTTTTTGACACAACTGGGACATCAAACGTGTTTGTTCTAAACTAGACCTCACTGGGATGTTCTTTTACTCATTTACACATTACCTGTGTGAATCTTTTCAATACTTAACTTGAATTCACCCAACCTTTCTGTGTCTTTCAATCAAATGCCTCTATTTTCAGGTGAACATATTGAGTTGCTAAAAAATCAGTTTGATGAAAACGCTTGTGTTCTTTCAGAAATAAAGAAATTTCATACACAAACTCCTTCAATAAATAAATATAGAAAGTGCCAGCCTGGTACCCTCAAAGAGACCTCTTTTCAGTGTAGATAATTCATAAACACCAAGTCTTGACTTAGTCTCTTTCATTCTATTTGCATATAATATTTCCATTACCATTACATATTGAAGACATCTAGTACATCTCCTTGCTTTTCCTGAAAACTGATGCTTTTCATGATTTTGAACTAACACGCATTTTAAAAGGAGCAAGATCAAACATCTTAACCCCAATAAGTGCCAAGCACCTGGCACTAACAAAATTAAGCACAAAGCACTTTATACACATGAGCAATTCTATCTATGTTAAGTCATACAATTAAACCTCTGCTTGTGTTTGTGTGACATGGAACTGAGCCAGAGTGTTCAAAATCTTGCTGAATCAAACCTTTTGTTCAGCATCTTTTTTTGTTTGTTTGTTTTTAATCAGACCTCTTTTTATGGGTACATACTGTTAGGAATCCTAGTTTAAAGAAGCACAGGTGATTTGTTTCAAATAATCAAATTCCTAGTCACCACAAAAATCTCTGGTAGAGCTCTAGTGTCAGAAAAAAACGGAGAACATGAAAAATTTTTAAAATTGTAGTAATATGCACACCCTTGGGTCAGCACTTCCTGTTAGTTGTGTTAGTACCTACAGAAACCTCACTTTTCTCAGCTTCAGCATTTCAGCCTTGCATTTCTAGGACCTTCATGATGTGTCAATGTGATTACTTTTACGAACCTCACAAAACACTTCATATCCATTCTCTGTTTACTGCCCTTTCATGATGCTTTTCCCATATCGCGCAATATTAATGACCGGATTTCTAGGCTGGCTGTTCGCCTCTTCCCTTTGCTGAGAGCAATCACACAGTATCCTCCTGGTGTAATGAGGGAGGCTGGAGGTTTGGAGAAGGAAACTGATGTCTAGTTTGCTCTCTAGAGAGTGTGTGAAGTGCAACCTGACCAGCCAGGTGCCTGAACAACCACAGGCGCAGAAGCCTACAGGACTGAGAAACAAACTGTATTAAATCCAAAGCAACTGTAAATAACACAGGGATCAGGATGTACACCTGACTTGTCCAAAAACACCAGCTAAGGGAGATGGCCTACCTGGAAGGGAGTAAAATAGCACTGGTAAACACAATTAATGTTTCAATCCTCTCAGAAATGCATTGAGCCTGCATAACTATAAATTAACTTACTTTTGTTCAGACTATAGAGAGAATTCCTGACAAGAATTCATTGAATTGTGACATAAATAAGGATCATTTTTACAACACTGTTCTATCCTACATGTAACGTACCAAAGAGAATGAACATAATTATTTTGGATGTGTTGCTGGCTGGGTTCAGCAAATAACAACAGTAGACTACCATCTCCTTTGCAAAATTTCACCTCCATTCATGTGGGACCTGCATCACTCATTTCAGGAATTTGTATAAGAATGTTCTGCATTTGTAAAAATTTCACATAAGGGAAGGAACAATACAGAGCCTCCTTCTTGCATAATTGCTATTGTGTGTAAGGTTCTGGTCAAAAAAGCGTGATGGAACACATAAAAAACCCTCTAAATCTGAATTATATTCTCAAGCTTTTATGAAACTTTGATCTCTCTGGAGAGTAATACAGGAGTTCTCTAAAATCTTCTCAGAATATACTTAAGCAGTGGAGAAAACACCAGGACTGTGCCCAGGTCTAACAGAATTTGTACAGCACTACTGTAAAAGAAGAACTAATTCAAAGAACTGGCTATAATTAAAGCATGGTGCATTCTGCTAGACATTCAAAAATACATACTTTTCATAGGAAGAAGTCATAAGCCAGGAAGAATGAGTCACTATATACAATTATAAGGCTTCTGGTGGAGTTCAGCCCATTTGTTAAGCCCTACACTTCCCTGGAGGGCAGGCTGTCATCTGGGCCTCACACAATATCCTTTGAACACTATTCTGTCTACTCCAGCATTTCAGGGAGCATCCTATACATCAGTCACACGTCTAATAAATTCGGAAACAACAGAATAATTGAAATGGAAGAGAAAACATATAAACATGTGAAAAGCTGTAACTTTCAAACACCTACACAACCACAGATTAAAGACAACTTCTCATGTAACCATAACCCCATTTCACCCCTATTTATTTTCCCTGCCAAAGTGAAAATGCTCACAACTCACTAAAAAAAACTGAAACAGAGGATGAAAACAGAAAACATGACAAAGTCCTGAGTCCAGAGGGAGGATGGGGGGATTTGATATTTTGAAAATTATTATAAACAAAAAATCTTTGGTATCAGAGCAGATCTGGAGTACTGGACACAGGGAGGAGGATCAGAACCACGAGGTACACCAACCACCTGGTACTGATGTGGATTGCAAAGCCTATGCCTCCTGTCCTCCTTGAGGGACCCGGGAAGAGAACACTGAACTCTTAGTGCTGGGGGGACTTAGGATGAAGTGAACAAAAAATAAAACTCTGGGATCCAAAGGCTGCTGGCAGTTTTCATGCTTCCTGAACACAAACAGGTCTTCCCAGTTACACTAGTAAACCATTTTCCATGCTAACTTGTTTTGGCAAGTGGAGGAAATAAAATGACTCATAAGACATACATGGCAAATATTTCCATTAACCGTATGTTCTTTTTCATCCTTCTGCCTTGACCCAAATTACCTCTGCATGCTATGACTGTCAAATATTGTCAAATAACACTACACTGAGCAAGAGGATGGCCAAGATTGATGAGATCATTAATGATCTCCCACCTCCCATTCTTTCTGCTAAGGGAAGGTAGCTCTCAGCACCCTGTACATAGCTGATGTGGATTAGCTACTGGCACCCTGCACAGAGTTTAATGGCAAATATGAGACAGTTTTTACCCTGTTCAAACTGTCAAATCACTCTGCTGTGAGTGCTGGAGGGAGCTGTCCTGGAGGCACAGGCAGAGGCAAGAGCATCTCCTCAGACATCAGTGAAAAGTCAGTACATGGCCACTGTGGAACAGGCTGCACAGAGAAGCTGTGGATGCCCCACCCCTGCAAGTGTCCAAGGCCAGGGTAGATGGGGCTTGGAGCAGTGGGGTCTAGTGGAAGGTGACCTGGCCCACAGCAGGGTGGTTGGAATGATCTTTAGGGTCCCTTCCGACACAAACCATTCCATGATAATTTACCACTTAGCCCATCACACACTAGCCATGCAGTTAATTCCCTTTACAGATAGGTCTTTAGGCATAAATTTGCTTAAAACCAGTCAGCTGCATCCCTTACGAAAGGCACAAGAGTCCCTAATAGATATGTGACCACATTTCCAGTATCTTTAATATCCTCCTTCATTTCTGCGTGAAGTCTGAAGTCCCACGAGCAGTCTGAGTCAGCACACATCTTGTCTTCTAGATCAGTTTCAACCAAAGAGAAGTCCCTCATCTGTTTCATTAAACAACTAGCAAACACTGAGGAAAAGAAAGGGAATAGTATCTCCCCTTTGGCACCACCACTGGTTTATGATAACATAAATATTCTTCTTGAAGAACTATCTAACTTGTTTCTTATTTCAACTCAGTATAAGGAAAATGTGAGATCCTTTAAGTTATTCATAGAAGTTTATAGTTCACAGAGAAAAATGGCAGCCTTGGTATGAACTTGGCATGATAAATAAATGGAAAGACAAAACTCCCTGGTTTGAACCAGGCAAGAAATTTCAGTAAACCTCTGATAAAAAACTGTGGCAATAAGGAGCCCCATCTTCACACAGCAAGCTTGGCATAAAAATAATAAATTGGAATCATGTGACCTCATGACAAAAAGAGCAGTCATTCCTGTTTCAAAAGACAATCTAAAAAATCTTATTTTCTGAGTCACTTGATGAGTATTATCCTACCACATTGTGTGACTACCAAAAAAAAAAAAAAAGACACACAGGAAAGGGGAAAAAATGGAACTGCTCTGCCTCCTGAGTGAATGAAAAGAGCAATTAAACATGCTGTAATTAAACCACAGATCAAAACAGAACGAACAAGTCACCAAGTAGCAGTTTTATATCCTGTTCCTAGAAAGACTGTTGGCAGGCATTACAAACAAACAAACCACGCTCACATTTAAATGACATTGCTATCCTAGGAAAGCACTTTGAAATCTGGATGCTCACCAGCTAGATCATTTTCACACAAATATCTGAGTACATTTATCTCTCTTATCTGTACAGATACCTATTAGAAGACTCTTCTTACCGGGACTATTCAGAGCACAGGTCACTCTAACATTAGCCAGCAAAGGTAAGATTTTTATCCTGCTGGTAAACTCCCTCCTACACATTCCCATGCAAGGAACCCAGCACACCACCTCTTTCACTGCCGCTTGCAAATGAATTGTGACCGACATGGAAAGTGCTTTGAACTGGGACCAAAATGCCTTTTCTACCCCCAGTTCTTTCAGTAAGTTGCATTGCCAGCGTAACAGACCTTGCTAGCAGAGCTGCATCCTGACCTTATTGCACTAATCCAACCCAGCACTGCCAAGTCCCAGCACTAAACCACGTCCCCAAGTGCTGCATCTACGCGTCTTTTAAATACGTCCATGAATGGTGACTCCACCACTTCCCTGGGCAGCCTGTTCCAGTGCTTGACAACCCATCCCATGAAGAAATTTTCCTAACATCCAAACTAAACCTCCCCAGCACAACTTGAGGCCACTTATTCTTGTCCTACTTTATGTTACTCGGGAGAAGAGACCAACGTCTACCTGGCTTCCGCCTCCTTTCACGCAGCTGTAGAGTGATAAGGTCCCTCGAGCCTCTTTTACTCCAGAATAAACAATCTCAGCTCCCTCAGCAGCTCCTCACCAGACTTATGCTCCAGACCCGTCACCAACTCTATTGCCCTTCTCCGGACACACTCCAGCACCTCAATGTCTTTTTTGTACGGAAGGGTCCAAAACTGAACACAGGATTCAAGGTGTGGCCTCATCAGTGCCCAGTACAGGGAGACAGCCATTGCCTGGGTCCCGCTGGCCACACTACTGCTGATACAGGCCAGGATGCCACTGGCCTTCTTGGCCACCTGGGCACACAGCTGGCTCATGTTCAGTGGCTGTCAATCAACACCCTCGAGTCAAGCAGATTCCCAAACACTCTTTCCTAAACCCAAAGCACCACCTTGAGCACCTTTTCCTCCCATATCTTTTATTTTACAATCCTCCCTTGTCTCCAGTTCAATCTGATTATGCTTTGCTTTTTAATGCTCACACTACCATCAGTCACCTTCTCACTGTATACGAAACAGATTAAAAAAATCACTTTCATTGTCATCGGCATAACTCTTGAAGCTGGAATTAAAGGCCATACCAAAGTAAACAAAATCCCTGGAGAGCCGTTCTTCAGCAGCCCTTTAGCAGATAGAAGATGGCTTAATCTTTCACAAGCCCCCTATTTAATTCTCTGGCTATTAAGTGCCTAGGAATGTTGGGGACTTTTTAAGCTAATATATTATAAGCAACAGCAGAAAGGTTAACAAAAGCAACACTGATGTTAGAATAAAGCATAAAATTTAGCAAAAAAAGCATGCTGTAGTGTGTACTGAAAAAGAATAGAAGGTAGAAAAAAAAAAGAAAATTACTTTTAAAACAATGCAGGAAAAAGTAGCACAAAATCTATTTTAGAAACTGGAAATAGCCCAAGAAAGACAGCAAATGAAAGCCCAGTTTACTGACTCGAAAAATGTACTGAATAAAAAAATGTGCTCCAGTCCGCAAACTTAGGACATGCAAAGAGCAGGTAAGAAAAATCAAGCTGTGGCAGCAATATGAAAAGATGGAGACTGCACTTAAAAACAGGTACTGAAAACATTTGAAATTGTCACCAATTGCCATTGTTGGCAGATAACTCACGTGCAGTGACAACACCGGACATTTCTACTGTCTAAAATCAAGTGCGCTTGACTTGCTGATCCTTCATTTGGGCAAACCCCGACTGAAACTCCTGGGACCACACCCCATAAAAGCAAAGACACAGCAGCACAGGTATCTTTCATTCTAGCTGGTACAAACAGGAAACTAAAATTACTCCAGGATTCTCTTGCCTGCTGATGCATCTCAGCCTCCAACACAACCAAGACTTTTAGACCATGAACAGAAACTTCTCCTCATTTCCTTCCTTAGCCCTGAACTCTGTAATTACAATTCTCAAATAAAGTGTAGGTATGACAAAGGTGAAAAGTAATTGTAAGGATTACACCTTAGGAGTGGACTCAGGAGTGCTTCACAGCTCCTCAGTGCAAGCATGCCATCCCCATGGCTTCTGCATACACTGAGGTAAGTTCACTTCAGAGAAATTTCAGTAGTTTGGGTTTTTTTCCACTGGAAGAAGCAGGCAGAGATGAGCTGCAGCGGGTGGCATCAACATGCACAGTTCAAGCACTGGCAGACAGCCTTTTGAGCATGTTGCAGAATACACTTGCCCATTCTGCTTGTGTTAGGCACAAAGGTGTCCCACAGAAAGCACAAGCGGAGTTAAGAGCTGTAACAAAAAAAGCAAGCAGGTTGATCAGATGAGTTGATCCAATAAGAAATGCTAAAGAGGTACATATTCAGAAGTGCAACCCCTCTCCAAAAATATTGGTAGCAAAAGGAGGATTTTCATCCAGATGTCAGTCTGGACTGAGGCACTTGCTGGCCATTACAATCATGGAGGCTCACACTTGCAGAAAGGATGTAAGCAGAAGAAGTTGAGATGAAAGTGTTCACCATGCTCATCTTTTGATCTAACACTAAGAAGTTGCACAGCCATTCAAGTGGTAAAATTTAATTCAGTGTCTTTGTTCGCTCTTGGATCAAAATTACAACTCCCTCTCCTAGGATGGCGGCCCAGACAGAAGGCAAGCAACTAGAAAAGAAATACAAAATTCAAGGGACCAAAGAAAGAAGAAAAGAAAGTATGAGTCTAATTCCTGTGAAAAGGAGCCTGAGCTTTCATTCCTACAACAAAGTCCAGGAATTTTTTAGGTATTTTGCCATTAAAAATTAGGAAAGGGCAGCAGCATAGCAGTAGGCTTCATCTATGCAAATGTAGATATTGACACCTGAGCTAATTCCATATAATCCATTTACAACCCACTGAGAAAAACACACTTTCAGGAAGAGTCAGCCCATCCTGAAGTAAAACATCTGAGCTCTGCTAAATACATTTGGAGAGATTAATTGTATTAATAGAGTGTCTGGCAACTTTTTCCAGTGAAAACCACCTCTTTCAGTGGAGGAAGGTCTTAAAGAAGTATTATCAGTTACTGCAGGTGGGTACATCTCATTCTTAAACCCTTCCCTACGCTCCTACACTTCCCATTAGACACAGAATTACCATTGCAGATCTGACTTTAGCTCCTACAGTTTATCTATGCACAAACACTTCCAGCAGTCAAAATCAAATGTCTAAACATGGCAGCATTTAACTTCAGATGAAAGTTTATATCCTGCTCTGTTAAACTAAAGCATCCTCAGTGCAGTGAAATAAGTGAAGTGTTTAGTACACATGAGCATAGAGTTGTATACATCAGTAGTTAAGAAGCTGTCAGCTTTATTTAGCTTTATTCACATAATGAACATAACAAGTCTCTTTTAACACTTTCTATTAGAGGAAAAACTGAATGAAAGTCCTTTTTCACTCCATTATATGAAAAGAAGTAAATGCATTTTAATCCCTTACTTTGTTTTGTTACTAGAAACACCCCTCTGGTGTCAATTTTGCTGTATTTCTCAGGTACTGTCCAAGTGTTAATATTAACAGCATTAACAGACTAAACACGTTGATTATACTACAAAATCACTTTCTCCCACATCTCTCACTGGAATAAAAAGCAATATTAAAAAACTCGAGTTGAATAAAAGCCACTTTTCTAAAGCAAGTTTCTTTACCAAGGTAAAGTCTTCTCTTCAGATGGAAAAAAAACCCAATCAAAAAAAAAAAAAACTCAAACCCCACAACACCTAAGAACCCCAAATATTTATCCTCTTCCATGCATCACATGAAATCTACTACAAAGACATTTCTATCCTTTTTCAGATTTAATTTTAAAAACAGTATGTCTTTTTCTCTAGACACTGGTGATCCAACCTCCATTTCAAATAAAACTCATTTATACTCTAGGATTCACCACTTTATCTTTCTTTTACCAACAACTTGACTGAACCATAGCAACAGGTAAATATTTCTTTGTAGTTTTTCTGTAACTGTCAAATATTGCAGACACCTTTTTTTTGAAAAGCAAGTCTAGCAAACCATAATCTTTTTCATAGTATTTTTTATTTACTGGACCCTAAAGAAGTACAAGAATAAAACTACAGTGCAAAGACACACATTTTATGCTTTTCAAAACATCCGGCAGTGATGAACTTGTGCAGAAACATTTGAGTACTACTCAGTAAGCATTTGGTATTTGACAAGCAGCAGCGTTATGTGAGCATGAGGTTTTTTTTAAGGATCAGAATAAGCGAACTTTGAAGGTGAAGCCAACACAAGTCATTCTGCAATGCAGAACACGCTTCCCTGTCAGCTGGAAATAAGTAACTGCATGTTTGTTCTGCTCTAAGGTAATATCAGTTCATTAATCTATCAGTAGTGCAAGTGAAATTTTAAAATAGTTTATAAAAATATCAGATATCCAGAATGAGACGCATCATATCTCAGACACTTGGGCAAAACAATCATAACAGAGCAACATTTCTAGCAGCTGACAAAGATTTCTGTGGAAGGCTGCAATCACACAGCTGGATGAAAGTCATTCTACAGATGAATTCATGATCCCAAACAAAGAATTCCACAACTTTAACCCAATTAGCACAGAATTTGAGGGTTCTTTTAAATAATTTCAGAGTTAGTAGCGACTGTTTGCCCATTATGTCTTAAGAAACCCAGGAAGCATGTGAGAATAGAAATTTAAGAAGCAGAATTGTCCAAGACAGTTTTCTGACTAAGTGCTAGTAGTACATAAAAATACAGTGTAGTTTTTCACCAGCTTCCTTAAGTCTAGATTTAAAATGAAGACTGCTTTAGACTTGAGGCAAACCACTTCTGCAGTCTTGAGAGCTGGTAACCGAATCACGTACAAAGTGAAGATTCACAGAAGTTTCATTCCTTGAAACGCCCAACTCTTAAGTATGAATTTCTATGAGCAAACTCATGTTTTGACCTGTCAACACTATTAAAATATCTACCCCCTGTTAACATAATTCTTTTAATTGCAAGAAACGGTTTTAACTCTGGGGCTGTTGCAGGTTCCCAGGGGAGCCAAGACCTTCGGAGTCCACATTATCTCCTGTCTGTCCAGGCAGCCTCAAAGCCCCAGACCCCCTTGCCAGACCGGCAGCACTGTTGCCTCTCAGTAACTCAGGCTCAGCTGCTGTCAGCCACCTCTTACACAACTTTTCATCTGAGCTAGAAAGTAAGACAAGGGTAACGGCCTGAAGGGACACTGAATTTCTAGCTACCATTTCCATACTGTCTGCCATCACTCAGACCTGATGTTTGGGATACAAACCCTCCAACCTACACAACCACAGGTAGATACTATCAGGATCTGGGAAAAACCTGGCATCTTGGGCTGCAGACAGATCCCAAGCGGCACAAAGTAACCCAAACACACAGCAGTATCTGAAAGCATAAAACTTCTGCCATCAAATCCTTCTCATCCTTCCCTTCCTATATAAAGCAAAACAGACAGAAAGGAAGGTGAAGACATCTGGGCAGTAGAAAACGTGTTTATGCACGGCACTAGGAAAAGAAAACGATGAGCCATGGTGCATATCACTCGATGTGACAGTGACCACCAACTGCTGTTTCAGAACGTTTGTAAAGAAAACCCACAGCACATGTAACAAAATTACCTGCCCCTAGGTTAGCTTTAAATCACGTTTTTACCTAGAGCCTAGCTTAACATAAAAGCAAGAAACTTTGCGTTCTTAGTTTTATTTTAAAATATTTTCACTACAACTCAATGTTCATCAGTTTCTAAATATTTTTGAGCTCTGGCCTCAATAATAATCTGCACCAATCAGTTGTAATTACAGAACATGTGAAAGGCATCTAAATCTCAATTATTTTGAGTTTCATTCAACGCACCATTTTTCTGGTTTTACAATACCAAAGAAATGCAAAACTCTAGGAGCCTTGCTTTGAATACTTTTAAAAATGTCGTCTGGAGTTAATAGTATAAGCTGTCATGCAGTCTTCCTTCATCTACTTTCTGCATTATCTTTCAAGGTGGAGCTGCCACCACTGAGCACTAAAATCAAGATAGAGGCAAACAAGCAAATAATAAAACAAGAGGTAGATACACATACTCAAAATAATATATCCCCCAAGTTTTAGTATGATTCTCAGCCCACCCCTCATGCTATCTGTTATTTTGTTCATTTTAAAGCTCCATGTCCATGTTAATAGGCATGCTTTCCTGACTTATCACAATACTACCTAGAGTATTTTGTTGAGCTAAAAGCTAATTTAAAATATTCTGGGATGTATTTGTTATAAATATTTTGCTTTATAATACATACTTACAACTCTCCTTCATTTTTAGTTTTGTTGCCCATTGGCAATATTATTTTATCCACAGCAGTGTTTCCCCTTAGGCTGAATTAGCAATTTTATACTTGATCTTTTTAAAAACAACTCACGTCCTTCTGGTTTCTTGGCAAATGAGATTAATTGCCCATGCTATAAAAAAATTTTTAAAGAAATTAGGAATTCTACTTTATTTATACTACAGTGACCAATAAAAAATAATCTCTTTTTCTAACCAACTTCCTGTTATTCAATCAGTTTAAGGTTTGATGGTGCTTTCCCTCTGAACCAATGACCACTCTGGACGCTGACTCACGTTCGGTGGTTGACTGGGCTTGGGTGATGCACCCCTCATGCTCCGCCAGCCCTCTGCCAGGTAGGGCTGCCAGGGCTGAACAGAAAGCAAAGCGCCTCCTCAGCAAGTCCTGACTTAACAGCAAGAACACAGACCACTGGTAACATCAGTTTGCATTAACATGCTGGGCTGTAGACTGCAAAGGCTAAAAACATTCTCCATGCCTCACCTGATTCCTCCTGCCACAAAGAATATCGTCGAAGAAAGGGTTGGGCATGAGAGTTACTATCTGGGTCATGCCACGTAAGGTTGCTCTGGAACGCCAAGTCAACCACTTTAATCCGTGACCTCCTTAAAAAGACTACATCTATATGTAAGCATAAGTCAAACATGAGACGTCTCTCTTTGCTTCAGAAGAACTATCCATGCTTTGAAGAGAAAACAGCAGGATATTTCTCTCTGGACAATAACTACCACAACTAATAGAACGATGAAATTACAATTTCATAAAGTTTATCAAAACTAGATGTAAAAGCTCCTTGCTTTTGATTTCCTAAATCTTTGCTAAAGTGTTTAAAACATGCTAGTCACTCTGGTTTCCACTTCTTTACTCAAATACACACTTGTATTTTTTTTTACCACTGTACTTCTAAACTTTTTCAGAAAGCCAAGCTAATACTTAATCCAGGCAACTCAGCATGCTTCCACATTATTAACCGTGTTCCACATAATTTCCTAATACGTCTCTTTTACCATATTTCATCTTTATTGCCAGAAAGGCAACAGAATCAAGATATCACAAATTAGCCTAATAATGACACCTTATGCAAAGAGGTTATTTAAGTTCTCAGCAACATACTTATATTAACCACTGCACTGTGGCTGATGCTTTTAGCCATCCATGTTTTCTAGATTTTTCTTCTTTTTACATAAGACACTTCTCTGTCCCCATGCTGTGCAAATTGACCTTTGACTTTTCAGCTTCCTTCTTTCTACTGCTTGCTATGAATACATTCTCCTCCTTCAGCAGGGTTAGATTTCCACCTTTCAAACAATTTCTACTCGGCATACAAACCAACACTTAGCCCTTAGCCTTATCCTCACAGCCTCACTCCCATTTGTCCAACCTGCATTCAGAGACATCTACTAGCTTTGTGAACATGCTCCATCATCTAGGACATAGTGCTTTTATTCCTTGACTTATGACTACTCCTTCTGGTCTCCCTTCATTAAGGTTAGGTCTCCCCTTTATTAAGGTTAGGTCTTCCAAAAGCTCCCTTGCTGCCATATCAATTTTTCTTACCTGCTGCTAAACTTTCTTAACCTTCATACACACTGTTAACATGTTATTGAAGAGGGAAGCTAACACTGTCTGCTACAGATTTTGTCTAAGCCTAAATATATATTTCAAGGCATAATTTTGCCACTTAATGGAAGTGTCTTTTGCAAAGCAGGGCATTCACATGGTCACTTTATGCCAGCCTAAACTGGTTCCCTCTCAACTACCACCTCCAGGCAATACTGGGAGGGGAGTTAAGTGTTCATTTTTGTTGTTGCACCCCACCCTACAGCTCTCCATCTTGGATGCTTTATTGCAATGTATTGTTGATAACTTCAAGAATACCACACTGCAGGCTCTGGGATCAAACTAAAATTTCCACACTTTATCATTCACTAATTAATACAGCTTTTGTGAACCAGCGCAGTTCGTTCTCAGGAGGAAACCTTTATAATCCTGGTAGTCATTAATACTAAAAGGCAATAAATGTGCCCTGGCACTAGTGCTCCTAGATAGCTGTAGATGAGCTGGAAAATAGCCAGGGCAGTACCAGAGGGACATCAAGTAGAGTAGAAAATAAAGTGTTTACTCACACACAAACTTAAACAACCAGCTGTATTCAGCATACTACTGGTTCAGGACAACTGTTAGGATAGAAAAATGTTATAGCCCTAGACAACCAAAAAAACTGTCAGAGCTTCATGCTGATAAGCACAATTTTCCTGGAAAAGAGGATTTCAAGGCGAGAGTAGGTAAGGTACAAGTTGCTTACTACCATTTCTTCAAATATCAACCAAGCCTGTGAGTTCAAGGGTATAAGCAGCATTTTTCTCCAAAGTACTAAAAGACCTAAATGATCATAATGGAAAAAAACTGAATACTAAAACAGAGCTGCTGAAACAGGGGAATCTTGAAAAACAGGCCTCCTCTCACTTAGAGAAATTGTTTGTTTTCCCCAGACCACTACACATCAACATGGTCAGAATTTCTACAGTAGTTCTGAGAAATTTTCTACTGCTTGAGCTTTAAGAGCTTTGTTTAGCTTGTGGGGAATATATGAGAGACTGACAAATGCTAGAGGCTACTAGGAAATACCTGTTAATGCTAAAATGTTTGTCAAGGTTTACAGATGAGTTGAAGCAAATGAAAGTTCATTGATTTGGGGAAAAAAATGGGAGAGGAGAAAAGGTAATGAAATAGGGTGGAAAGATCAGCTTAATGTTATGAACAGCCACAGACCTTGCTATTCCACAACTGGAACACTATGCTCTTACTGCAAGGCTGGAGGATATAAAAAATATATACACACCTTTTACAAGTTTCATTATTTCTCAACAGTTTAAACATTTTACTGAACTCAAGAAACATTGACAGCCAACATCAAACACTGCTGCACTGCTCTGCCCCATCATCAGTGCTCACATAGGGTGCAATGAAGAGCCTGCAGCACATTGGGAGGGTGCTCCACAGTGCTGCAGCACACACAGGCACAGCCTGGCAATTCCCCTACCATGGGATGGGTGATCCCTGCAGTGCATGCTGCATTCCCAGTGCACACTGCCTGCATCAGGAGATACTCCTGGAATGCAAGTTCAGCTCTCTCACCCATCATATACCTGCTTTTCCTCCCAGAGGAGCACAACAGAGATTGTCCTGGGGGGACACCACAGAACACTTGTCCCAAGTATGGCAGATAACACAAAGTCCTGAATACCTCCATCTACTCCCAGCTGTCATAAACATGGAGGAACACAGCTGTACCAAGAAGCATTGCACGGCTCAGAGAGAGACCTTGATGTTAAAATGGGCACTTCCAAAGAACTGCAAGACAATTGGCTTTGAGGCAGCAGTGAGCACACAGCCACAGCATCCTTCATCAGGTTATCTATTCATCATCTTGCCATTATCTGCCCCTTCCTGACAGTTCGGTAGCTCCTGTCCTCTGCTTCACCCCACACAAAGGAATTCTTTCTGTCATTGTGATCAGGAGTAGTCAGCATAGACTCACTAAATCATGCTTGACCAACTCGATTGGCTTCTACAATGAAACAACTACGTGGATGGATGAGGGAAGAGCAGTGGATACCGTGAACCTTGACTTTAGCAAGCATTTTGACACCGTCTCTCGCAACATTCTCACAGACAAACTCAGGAAGTGTGGACTGGATGAGTAGACAGTGAGGTGGAACAGCAGATCCCAAAGGGTCGTAATCAGCAGCACAGGGTCTAGTTGGAGGCCTGTCACTAGCAGTGTCCCTCAAGGTTCTATACTGAGCCCAGTACTGTGTAACCATCAATTA
>VWPU01014213.1:5127-123553 GCA_013398955.1 Callaeas wilsoni | reverse complement strand
CGCACCCGCGGAGCCGCGCCGGGCCGGGCATGTCCCCCCCTCCCCGCCCAGGTAAGCGCAGCTCGGCACGGCGAGGAGGGAGGCAGACTTAAACGGGGGGGAAAAAAAATAAAAAAGGGAATAAATAAGGAATTTTTAAGCAAGGCTGCGGCGCGGGGGAAGGAGAGCGCGGGCGGGCTGCGGAGCCGGCGGAGGGGGATGCGCGGCCCGAGGGGCGCGGAGAGCGGTGCCCGCCGGAGCGCCCCCGGAGCGCGGGGCTGCCGCGGGGTGCGGGCGGTGCTCCGCGGCCGTGCGGGGCTGTTGCCGAGCCGTGCGGAGCCGTGCCGAGCCGTGAGGAGCCGTGTGCGGGGTCGCGCAGAGCCGGTCGCTGCGGCCCCCCGGACACGGAGCGGGCGCATCCCTGAGTGCGGGCGCATCCCTGAGTGCGAGCACGGCGATGCTCCCGCCAGGCTGCTCCAGGCGCACGCAGAACTTTTTGCAGGCTCCAGCCGCGTTCCCGGCTGGAGTTGGAGCTCCGTTTGCTTTCCCCAGGCTGCTGCTGCTCCCGCGTCGTGAGCAACACACTGCAGCGTGTTGTTTTATTTATCCCAGACAGGAACGACTTGCTCTCGAAACTACAAATTAAAGGATGCCGCTTGCATAACAAGTGGCAATAGTTTGTATCTTACATACTAATTACCCGTCACCTTTTAGGCTAAGCCAAAGAGGGGCTTTATTTTCCGAGGAGGGCTCGTTCGATTGAGCAGTCTGATGTCTTGGAGCCACGTATTCCTCTCCCCTCGCTGGATTAATGTGGGCAGAGGATTGAGAGCCAGCATGTTGATGAGGCACCCTGAGGTGCGGGGAAGCAGGGGACACTGGGCTGGAGGGAGAAGTCCGTTTTTTGTGGTTGAGCTTGCACATCCTCCGGTTTCCATGGCTCGGTTCAGGACCTGCATCCCAGCGGATAAATCACTGAGGCGGGAGCAGGGACCGGTGGAAGCTCCTCTTCTGATGGTCGCGATACTCCGGAGCTCCTTCCCGACATCCAGCAGCCCCTGCCCCGCGGTGGGTGGGTGGGTGGCTGTGCCCCCGCGCTGGCAGGGAGCCCAGTGGGTGCCGTGACCCATCCCCGTGGCATCGCGGCTGTCGGAGCCCCTTCCCCGGTCCCTCTGGCTCCTGCAGCAGCTCCAGCCCAGGTGTGCAGGTGATGCTCCAGCCGGGCTCCACAGCCTGCACCGAGCGTGGGCAGCAGCATGGTGGGGGCCTGCACTTAAGGGGGTCCCTCACAAGTCTTTTCTGCTGCTTTCCTGGCCGGGAAACTGATTTTTTTTTTTTCTTTTCTGGACCTAAGGAGCTGCATTTTTACCCTGCGTTTGTAAGTCCCTGAAAACTGCTTAAATGGCTCTTGAATAATCCTTCAAAGTCACCTCCCCTCTTTAATCTAATACCAAAAGGACTTACTTTACATGGCTAATCCCTCTTTCCTTGCTGTACAGCCTCATTTGGAGGTGTGCACACTGCTAATTTCCCCAAAGCAGCCTGCTAGAGACAATGGCTTCCACTGGCATGCAGCAACCTCTCCCTCCCGTGCTGAACTCTGGGCACAGCTGAATCCATCTGAGGAGATTTTGGGGGATTTCAGGAACTGTCTCTTTGCAGGAAGCCACCCCAAACTCTGGGTGTATTTCTGAACACCACCTTTGGGGAGGCTCTGAGGGTCTCCTGCCCCAAACACCCACAGCCCAGAGCCAGCTCTGGGTGGTGAGAGTGGAGGGAAGCAGGGTGTGCCCGCAGGTAGCTGGAGTTGAATGATCCTGGCAAAACTCTGTGGAACTGGAAGGATTTTCCCATCCTTGCCTTCTGCAGTGGAGCTGAGCTCTCTCCCAGCCCGTCTGGCGCTCCCAGAATTTTAAGCTTGTTCTGTTCTCCACAATGACAAAACGTGTGTCGGGAATGTGAATGACAGCAGAGGAGCAGCTCACCTGTGCAGGCAGCCTCCTGCTAAATGGGATGAGATGCTGCAGCCTCCAAAGCCTGGCTTTCCGTGGGTTACCCGGGATGCCTGGAGCTGCCCAGCCCCTCACCTGAGCTCAGCAGGGATGGCTGAGGAGGGCAGGTGTGCCTTCAGTGTGGTCTGCATGGTGGGAGGGGGGCAGGGGTGGCATGTCCTCTTCCCCGGGCCACAAGGACACCTCTGGCCGTGGGGTGGGTGTCTCTGAGACCACAGCCATCCTTCTCCTGGGTGTCCTGCGTTGATTTTCCAGTGTTAATCCCTGCAGTGATTCCTGAGTGCTGATTTTCAGCCCTTGGCTGAGGAGCTTTTCTTCCAGAGGGAAGGACAGCAGCAGTGGCAGCCAGGGAGCAGCTGCTGAGAGCCCTCCTCGGTTCCCAAACTTGGACCTCTTCATGCATGAGAGTCTTTCTTGTTCTTATCCAGTCTTTGTTTACTGGGGTGAACATTTCTTTGATTTCAAACTCACTTCTGTGTTACCCCATCAGGGACAGCCAGAAATCAGGGGTGAGCTCACGTAAAATTTCTCCCAGAGATGCAAAACTTCAGAGTAATTTTGTAAATATTCTGGTGCCACGTGATTTATTTACCAGGGCTTCAGGAGCTGGCGTTGTCTGACAGTTCTGTGGAGTTAACTTGATTTAAAGAGAGAATATTTAAAACTCAGAGGTAAAGGGGAGGCAGAGTGAAAGAAGGATATTACCCATGAGATGGATAGATCGCTGCCTTTTTATTTGCTTTTGTGGTCTTGTTTAATTCTCTTTGGTGGGCGTTCTGGAGGGGCTGGTCCCCATCAGGGCAGGGTGGCCACAGCCCTGGCGCCAAGCAGGCAGCTCCTGGGATGCAGACAGAGCAGGAGAAGCTGCTGCTGCTGCTTAAAAATACTCTGCTGCCTTCGAAAGTTCATAAATCATCACAGGTCTATATTTAGCCCTGTTAGAATAGAGCAAGTCTGGGGTTTCTTCCCACACCTCCCCTCTGTGGCCTGGAATGACCTGGTGAAGTCTCTGCAGAAGCAGTTCCCTCTCTCCTTTGATGTGCTGGTGACCTGGTGTTCAGCCCCGTTGTCGCTCAGAGGATTCAGCTCTCTTTGAAGAGGCTTTGGTGCGACAGTTGGGAATTTTCCTTCCCGTTGGGAGCCTCTGCCGCTCGGTGGGTGAGCGATGTGCAGCCCCTGACAGGAAGGTAATCACAGACGCAGAAAAGTGCCATGAATCACAGCAAATCCACGAATGTCAGCTGCGAGCTCTGGGCCAGGCGTGCTGCCAGGGCTGAAACTTGCACACACCTTCACCGTCACCTGCCCCAGTGGTTACTCAAGCGTAGATATGAATATCATGACAGCAGTGATTCATTCTTTTTGCTATTAGCAAAGCAAACATGCAATGGTGACACCCAGCTGATTTACTGCTTCACGCCGGTGCACAGCTCTTCCCTGCCTCCTCCTCCTCCCAGCAGCCACCAAAACGGGGGGTACTCAAATGAAATGTGTCCAATCTGGGTCAAATCTGCTTCTAATCTTAACACAAATGAGCCTCACGTTCGTTATGAACCAAGAGAGCAGTGTTTTCTGCACTGAACAGGGTTCTGGATGTGTTGATGTTGGGAAATAACTCCGTTCTTTGCTGTTCCCCGGGTACAGTCATTTTATCTCAATCTGTGGGGTAAAAATCTATTCCAACTTGACACCGAGAAAAAGGAGGAGTTGTTAGGGTGCTTTTAATTGCTGGGTTAAATCGATGAAAGTCAAGCCCTCAGAACCAGCTGGGTCAAAGCATTTTGAAAACAATCTGCTGAGTGTCACGTGCAGTTCAGCTTTAGGAAGGTGGAGCAGAAGGGAGAAGTTGTGCCTCTGCAACATAAATTGGGATTTTTGCTCAGGGCAATAATCACAGCAGAGGTGTATCAGCATGTGGCCTCCAGTGAGGTAAGTGATGCACTTATTCCACTTCAGAAGGACTCAAAATAACAAAAATCTGCAACCATTTCATTTTAAAATGGCAGGGATTTTTTTTTTTTGAATTGTGTTAAAGGTTTCAAATACGAGGTTCTGCCACGTTTGTTTCTTCTATTAATTCTTCCCCAAGCTCCCAGTCGTTCAGCTGTTGATGCTGTATTCCTTGAGGACTTGCTGGAGATGTCTCAGATGTGGCCAAATGTCTTTATTCATGTTATGATCTAGGCAGTACCAAGTTCTCCTGAGATGTGTTATACCACAGATTAAAGAAAAGCACCAGGGTGGTTCTTCCCCACCTTTTCTCCTCTTTGGTTTTTGGATTCAGTGAGACTCAATCCTTGCTAACCCTCTCGTGGGGACTTCCCCCGGTTCTTGTTGAGAGCAAGATGTGCTTGGAAGACCCAAGGGTTAATCTTGGCCTTCTCCAGATTTCCAGGAGACCAGTCAGCCCTGAGCTGCTCCTAACTCCACACTGAATCGCTCTTCCAGAAGTTCTGTCAGTGTTGTATCTTTGTTGGCCTCGGGCGAAATCTGTGTTTATCATTTATTTACATAAATGTTTAACCGAGGAAGAGATGCCGTGTTTAAGCCCAATTTCCATAAGGCTTAGCAGGTCATTGCGTTTAATTAGAGCCTAAGAAGGGGAAAAAAGGACATCCCGGGTGATTGTGGTGAAAAACCTCTCGTGGAGGGTGATTTAACGTGGATAGTGCTACACAGCAACAATCTACCTGTGTTTTTTTAACCCATCCGTAAGTGCATTGTTCATTAAACTCCTTTTATTCAGCTCACAGGATTATTTGAGAAGACTTCCAGACAACAAATCACAACTGCTCCCAGTGAGGGGAGTGTGGAGACCCAAAAAGCCATCGGGGAGAGCCCCAGGGCTGCTGGGGCTGCTCAGGGCACGGCTTTCCCTGGCTCCTGTTAGCAATTCCCATCGCTCGTTTTTACCTTTCCAGCCATAGCTGGAAAACCCGGAGCAGAGAGATCTTTGTCCAGTTTGATCCGTGGCCGTGGTTTGGGGGATCTCTGTGGAGCACAGGGGGTCCTTCACCTCACACAAACAGCACTTGGGAGTTTTCATCAAATAGGATGGTTTTCATTCACTGCTGCCTTGCTCAGTGGTCAAAACTCTGTCTCCTCTTGTCATGAATGAATGGATGAATCTTTTTGGGCTTTGTCTCCCAGTCTTTTGAAAAAAAAAAAAAAAAAAAAAAAACCAAAACCCCTCTGCACAGCACTCAACTCCCAGCTTTTTAAAAGAGTTACTTTGCATAAGAGCAGAACATTTGCCTAAGAGGGTTTCAGTCCAAGAATGGCTTTTCATATTTAATTGATCTGTATTGTTCAATTAGGGAGATGTATCATGGCCTCTGTTGTGCATGTATAGCTGGAAGCAGAAATGAATGAAATATGAAGTACAGCAGAAGAGTGATTTCAGCCTGAATCTGCTCCTAGTGAGGCACAAAGCAGGATTTCCACCCGGGCCTGGATCTGTGTGAGTAAACAGGGACTGTGCAAATTCATCAGATCGTTACCTTTGCCTTACAAATGAGTCTGAATTGTAACATTTGTTCTTGCTGTGCTCAGAACTCAGTAACCTTTATGCTCTAAATCCTATTTATAAACACCCCAGCTCCCGAATTAGCTGTCAGGATTATCCCAGTGTGTTGTGCTTCTCTGGGAACAGCTGGGTTGGGCTTCCGAGCCCCGGCAGCTGCCCAAACTCAGGTGAGTGCTGAGCATCCCGGCGGTGGCAGGCACCGGCAGGAGTGGCGCGGGTCCCACGGGGTGGCAGCACTCAGCCCACGGCACCGATCCCGTGGAGCATCCCGGAGCGCCGGGAGCGCCCCGCTCCGTGCCCTGGGCTGGGGCAGGACCCGCCCGCTGGGTGGGCGGTTTAACACCTCTGACCCCAGGTGCTACACCGGAATTTTCTCAGCATCCCTAATTCTGAGGGATTGACACAAAAAACGCGTCAAATTTCTCCTAGGAATATCCCGGCGTTGTCGGGATTCTGGGCTCAGTGTCCCCCTTGCTTTCCCTGCTTTCCCACCCGCTGTTCTCCCTCCTTCCTTGCCCAGGCGGATGCAGCAGCTCCTCCCACGTTTTGGCTGACAGGTGCAGGGTTTGTGGCTGGCTCAGCATCACCCTCTGCCTGCTCCTCCCCAGCTCCTTTGGCTTCCACACAAAACGATCAGGAGAACCAGAGGATTCCTCTGCTGGTCCAGGTCACTGCTAGAAAGCGCTGATTGTCCACGAGGGATGGTTTCAAACCTCGCAGGGATGCGTGGCCACGAGCAGTGCGTGCACAGCTTGTCCAGGGAAGTTGTCCTGGGAGTTCTCGGCACAAGGGATCACTTCTCCTGCCATCCCTCTGCCCGGGGACATGCCAAAGGCTTCCGAGGGATGCACACCTGTCTGCTAAGGAGAGCTCGGTGTTAATCCAGTTCCTAAATCCACGCGGCTGAGCTTTCACGGGGTCAGGTGGGTGTTGTTGTGGTGGGCAGGGAGGATGGAAGGCACCGAGCATGCTTCCCTCTGCCCTGGAGTCCTCAGCACAGCAAAGGCACGGAGCTGCTCCCAGGGCTGGAGCCGGGCTGGGAGAGCTGGGAATGTTCACCTGGAGAGGAGAAGGCACCAGGGAAACCTCAGAGCGCCTTCCAGTCCCTAAAGGGACTCCAGGAGGGCTGGAGAGGGACGTGGGACAAGGGATGGAGGGACAGGACACAGGGAATGGCTTCCCACTGCCAGAGGGCAGCAGGATACTGGGAATTAATTCCTCCCTGTGGGGATGGAGAGGCGCTGGCATTCCCAGAGAAGCTGTGGCTGCCCCTGGATCCCTGGAAGTGTCCAAGGCCAGGCTGGATGGGGTTTGGAGCAGCCTGGGACAGTGGGAGGTGTCCCTGGCCATGGCAGGGGGTTTGGAATGAGAAATTCCCTTCCAACCCAAACCATTCCGGGATTCTCTGATGATCTCTGCTGCCACAAGGACATTTTCATATTGTTTCCCAACACTTCCCACAGAATTGTTCCCCCAGGGAGGCAGGGATGGGAAAAGCAGGTGTGGAGCAACACAAGAGTGAGGCTGGGGCTCTCCCAGGGAGCCCCAGGAATGTGCTGCCTTGAGCCAGAGAATTCCTCGGGTGAATTCAGTGTTTAATGGGTCTCTTCTAATTGCAGATTTAGGGAAGAAACGCTGGTCAAACACATCTGAGAAGGGAGAGTGCAGAACATGGCTTGACTCAATATTTTCTCTAGTCAAGTGGAAAAAAGGAAGCCTCGTATGAAAAAGCTGGAAAGGTCAAACTAATTTGTACTTGTGTGATAATGGGTAATACCTCTATTGTTTATGAAGCCTGCAGAATCCTTCCTGTGCTAACCACTGTCGTCTATCTGATGGTGATTTGGAGAAATTAAAAATGAAGTAGCAATTGTTCCACCCTCTTCGTGCCTTAATCTGCTCTGGGCGAGGATTCCTTTCAACGGCTCCATGCTCTTTTATAAATGAGTTGAGGTGAAATTTGCTCACTTCTCTTGACTGCTGTGGCTGAAGGAAGGAGATGGTTTTAAACAAAAAAAGATTAATACTGAGGTTGAGGAGAGTCAGACTGAAAGCTGTGTCTTGCTGCTTAAGCATTCTGCCTGGGTTCCCCTGGTTCTTTATTTTGCTGCAGTCTTTTCTGTTTATTTACTAGGGTAAGTGGGAATTTTAAATGCGTGTCCAGCTCCTGCTATTAAAACTGGGACTGGTGAGGTCCTAATGCCCCACAGCGCTGCCTCACTTATCCAGGTGGATTTGCAGCCCCTTTTAGCAGCCACTGGAAGCCCTGGGAATTTCCCTGGGATTCTGGTTCCTTTCCAGGGAGCCACGGCATTACCACACTGCACGGTTTTCCATGGAGCGAGAGGGAGCTGTGTGGGGAGTCCCTCCTGCCTCGTGTTCAGCACCAAGTGTGAGCTCCAGAGGAATTCATTTGCCAGGCTTATCACTGAGACATTTAATATCTGGAATGATTTAGTGGATCAAATTCTGGAGTTCTGGGCTGGCTGTAGCTGCATCTGTCATTGTTGCAGAACCTTGACAGTGAACAAAAGGTGCTGCAGGGAACCATAACTCACCCAGCAAATTAATGGGTTCCCAGCCTTGCTTGCTCAGCTAAATGGGAGCCGTGTGGTCACGCTGGCCAAGGGTTTTCCATAAAAAGTGTGTGGGTCTGGAGTGGGCACGTCCTGCATTCCCAGAGGGATGGCGAGAGCACAGCCCAGCTGGCTGGGACTGGTGCTTTCCACTCGTGGTGAAAGTGGGGACGAAACCCCTGCAGCCTGTGAGCCCTCATGGGAACACCATGCCGTTGTTTTAAAGGAATTTTTTTGCTGGCGGTCCACAGGGAAGAAAGGGTTTGATTGAGAAAGTTCCATCAGATTTTACGATGCCACACTGAGAGCTGTGAGCACAGGATGGCCGGGGACACTCACAGGTCACCTACCGCCACTGAGAGGGAAGGTGCATTGTGAGGAGATGCTTGATCACCTTCCAATTAGCAGGAAGTGCTGGAACAACCGTGGAGGGGTTTAAAAGCTGCGTGGATGTGGCACTTGGGGACATGGCTGAGCGGTGGCCTTGGCAGTGCTGGCAAAGGGTTGGACTTTATGATTTTAGAAGGTTTTTCCAACTGAAGTTCCATGGCAGGTCATCTCCCTGGCCGTGATTTTGCTCTTACTCTTTTCTCCTGATTCTGCCTCCCTTGCTGATGGACAATCCCTGTTCCTGAGAAGGTTCCAGTCCTCTCTGAGTTGCCAGATTCCTTGGCATGGTGCTGGGCAGGGTGTAGCTGAGGAATTCAGGATGAGGAGAGCTGATGCTCTGACGCTTGGGGTGTGTTTTGGGAGGGTGACCTTGTTTGCAGCCACCAGCAGCTCCTGGAACTTGGATTTTGGGAATTACCAAGCCCTTCATGGTGGAGAACTGCCTGTACATTTGGTAATTGGCTTCATCACCCTCCAGGGCTTGGAGGTTAAACGTGGGGCAGAGATGGAGGGGGTGGGTGGTGGTGCAGAGAGGGCTGGAACTGTGGGAACGGCACCAAAAGGGCCCCAAAAAATGTGCAGAATTGGGGAGCTGCTCAGCACCACCCCTGCAGGGTTTTGGCCCCTCAGGCAGCTCTGTGAGCTCTGAACTCCTCTTTTGACTCTGCAGCACTGGGCAGGTTCAGGCCCAGGGAAGTCAGGAAGTTCTGAGATTTCTGGTGTAAATGTGCAGTTTTGTGGACCAGCCAGTGCTTCCAGTCATTCCCAGTTTATCCCTAGACAGCAGGACTGCTCCCATAGCCAGCTTGCCATCAGCACTCTCAGCATCTCAGAGCCATTTTATTATTAGGGTTATTATTGTATTCTTGAACCATTACCTAAAATACGGAACCACTGCCCTTAGAAAAGTGGGTTATCCTTTCCTCAATAACTGATTTCATTTCACTGAGGAAAATTTGATTCAGATTTCTGAAACATTGCCACTAAGCAGCTTTCTAAGCAGAGTTGCAGTGCACGACCAAATTAAATTCATGTAGGGAGAAGGGAAATGTTGTTGTTGCAAGCGTCCAAAGGAGTTGTAATGGAAATAATCTTATAGATCAAACTTAAATTGAGTTCAGATGTTATGGAGGGAGCTCAGCTCTATGCCTGGAAAATCCCATCCAGCAAAAATAAGCTTTGGGGTCACGTTTTAAAATGGCATTTCTAGTCCTGGACCATCCAGCTTCTCAGCCCTGTGTGTGGCACAGATATTGCAAAGGAGTTTGGGCTGTGTGAATCTGCTCGATAAAAACAAATAAAAAAATATTAAAGAAGGTGGGGGAATGAGGAGTTATAAAACCCTTCGAGGAGTTATAAAACCCCTTCCAAGCTGCACCAGCCTGAGGTGGCAGGTCCTGTCTCTCACTGACTTTTGAGTAAGTTTGGCCTAATATTTTGTCTAAACCCACCGTCTTCAGGGGAAAATGCCTTGTGAATTCTGCAGTCTGAGGTAGCAGCAGTGGGAATCAAACTGGAGAATCTGGTTTGAGCCTTCTTCCTGTAGGCTTTGAGTGGACTCCAGATTCCAGGTCTTTAAGGATCCTTGTGGAGTTCTCCTGAGCTGGGTCTGTGATGTGTTGTTGGAGATGAAGAACTGAGATGCACAGAGATACTGAGATATTTAAGTACTGGAATTTCTAGAAAGTTCTACCCGAATCCTTTCAACTTTAGGGTACTGAGCAATTGGAAGAAATAAGTTTATGGCAGAGGAATTTTAGCACTGACTTCTTTCCTTATTCCCTGTGGATTGCATCGTAACTCTGTCTGATGCTTAAAAGATTTAATTATTTTTGCACCTGTGGTTTTTCTTTAGATCAGTCTTTCCCAGCTCATGGGATTCAGGGTCTCACTGAATTCTTGCTTTCAAATAACGAATATCTGGGACTGAAAGTGTTTGTTTTTTTTTTTTTTTTGAATGCAGTCAAATATGATTTAGCTGACTAAAACATTATGAATAGACCCAAGCATTCACATAGAAATACTTGACAATATCTGTACGAAGGTAATGTCATCCATTAGCATTGCGTGAAATGTAAAATATCATCCAATATTTAAATCCAACTGCAGTGAATGCTCTGTAACTTTACTGACAGAACCTAAATTTAGTAACTAATTAAATTCCATGGAACAGAAGAAGGCATTTCTCCCTTTCTTGTAAGGACAAAGATTTGGTGTGTTAGCTGTACTTCTATTTTTATATCATTGAGTAGACTTTTATATAGATATAACTGTATACCTGGGGTTTTTTTTTTTTTTAGATTTCCACATCTATATTTCAGGCTCTCTGCTGAGAAGTCCCCAAAGTCCAGCTCAGGCCCCTCTGTGAGGGGGCTGCTGATGGAGGTGGTTGAGCTCAGGGAGTGGAAGGGATCATCCCTGCCCAGCCAGGTCTGGATCCACCCCCACTCTGTGCTCAGAGCATCCAAAACGACTCATTTCACCCCAAAAGTCAATTCAGGCATTTTCTTTCCCAGCCACTTCCCTGCCCCAGCTCTGGCTGTGGAAGAGCCCGGCTTTAAGGCTGTGGTGAAATTGAGTGTGGACCCAGGATCGGGGCCAAACACTTTAAATAATTGATGGGCAGCTTGATTTCTTTAGCCTTGCTAAAGTAAACTGAGTTCCAGACAAACAGGAGCTGACTTAAATGTTTAGTTGGGGGGAAAAAAGCCCTTTGAATTCCACTGATTTCCCACTGGATTAACTCAGCACTAGGAAAAACAACTTGAGAGGATCACAGAACTGGTTTGGGTTGAAAGGGACCCTTAAAGATCTTAGAGATCATCTGATTTCAGGGACAGGGCCATGGGCAGGGACACTTTCCAGTGTCCCAGGGTGCTCCAAGCCCCGTCCAGCCTGGCCTTGGGCACTGCCAGGGATCCAGGGGCAGCCACAGCTTCTCTGGGCACCCTGTGCCAGGGCCTGCCCACTCTCCCAGGGAAGAATTTCATCCCAATATCCCATCTCCTGCTGTTCTCTGGCAGTGGGAAGCCGTTCCCCCTTGTCCTGTCAATCCAAGCCCTTTTTATTCTGTTCAGGCTTTTGGGATTCTTTTGTAGGCAAAAAAAGAGGAATCCTCTTGAATGAAATATATAATCTGAAAAGGAGAAAGCAGGAAAGTTGTCACTGCTATTCGTGAGCTAAAGTTGGCCAAGTATCCCAAGGCTGTTTTGACTTCTGTGTAATTTTTGTAAATCTTTATCAATAAATAATACAGCTGGAATAGCCTCATTTCCCATAACACCTGCCAGTGCTACTTGAGACAATGCAAGAGGCAAAGAACTCAAAATTAGTGACCCAAATATTGTGTAAGTTGAGAAGAAAAGGCAAACAGAGACCAAAGAGCAGAAGGAAAGCAGCTAATGAACACCCATGGTTTGATTGCTTAATGGTGCTGTGGTCTTGCAGGCTGGTCTGGAGGAAGGATGTGATTTGGACGGGCAGGATGTGCAGGGAAGTGGAATGAGTTACTGCAGAAGGAGCAGGAAATGTGTGTCTGTGTTGGAGGGCTGCTCGTATTCCACTCTGCAAACGGCTCCATCTATTAGCTGGAAATAGAAGCGGGGCAGACAGGGCAGGGCCGGCCGGGCTCAGCAGGGAGGAGCCTGAGGACAGGCAGGGATGCGCTGGGGTTCAGAGAGACTTTCTGCCTTCTGGAAACTTCCCGTGGAGCAGTTCCCTTCGCTGGTGGAACATGGCAGTGAAACAGGACACTCCTGAGAATTCATTTGTGGGACTGTTTGTTTTCACTAACGACACGAGATAACAAATCCTTAAAAATTCTCAGAGCTACAAAAGCGACCAGAGCAGCAAATATGCTTTGATCCCAAATGCCTTTTTCCCCCTTCTCTCTATTTTTTATAATCCTTTGGCTCTTTGGGTCATGTTACAAGTTTAAACACTTCCTTATCCTCTTCTGAGTCTGAACTTGTTGAGAAGTCATAAAACTGCCTTGGAGGTGGCTTTGATGGCTTTGGGGAGGCAGTGGAGTGATGCTGTGGTGGTAGAATGGGTGGGCTGGATCCGGGGCAGCATTTCCAGCTCCCAAACCTGGCGGCAAATTGGCACAGCCCCTCGGAATCCTCGCTCACAGCCGAGTTCCTAAAGCCTTAAAACCCTTCCACACGTTCCCAACGCTGCTAACACAAACACAAAAGCACTGCGAGGGTTTTTTTTTAAGCCCAGTATTCCTGGCTGGAAATGAATTCCTGCTGTTGTCACCTCATTCATTATCCTCTTCATGAAGAAATAGGTGATTCAGCCTTCTGCTGTGAAGGTCTCCCTGTCTGTTCATCTCCTTAGCCACTGTCACTCATCCCCTTCATTTCTGAACCTTATCATTCTGTATTCCAGGTGTTGGATTTGATCCATCCATCATCTGTCAGTAACTTGGCAGAGACCCTGGGCACTTCAGGATGCATTTTCCGTGCAGGTCCTGCCAGAGGAGAGGAATATTAAGCAGGGAGGGTTGGGCAAATGATACACTTGCTCTGTTTTTGCTGTACTTCATCTTCAGATTAGCCTTTTTCAGCATTTTCCCCCAAAAGAGGAGCTGAGAATTTGTAAGGGGTAGTTTTGGATTTGTGAGGAGTTTCTGGGTTTGTTCCCATGGATGGACAAACACTCCTGTCTCACACTGGTTTGATAAAACATGTAAGGGAGAACTCTGGCCCCCAATATCCAAATAAAAGGAGGGTAAAACTTTGCCCACTTAACTTCTTCAGTTCAACGTGATCGATCTCAGAGAGGTTTCCATGGTGCACATGGTTTCCTTTCTCCAAGGAAAACTGTTTCCCTTTGTGGATTTGCTGCCATTGTGTTTCATGGTCACTGTTCTGCTGGTTCAACAGTCACTCCCCACACCTTGGAGCTTGTGAATATATTTGCATATTTTAAATCAACATTGGCAGGGGAAAATCTATGATTTGCCCAGGGCTGCTTATGATTTCTTTTACTTTTTCATGCTGAAGTGCAGGTTCTGCTGCAGGGTCTGGTCTATTCTGGCAGTCAGCTGGGTTATTTGATAATTTGGGTATTGATTCCTTACATCACCTGCTCCTTACTCACTGATTATATTTAATTTCTGTTCCTTCTTCTTTTGTAGAAGTACAAAACGAAAACCTGCTAGCAGTCTCTTGCTTTATTCATTTTCCTTTTCCCTGTTGGAGCCTCGTGGATTACATTCCTTGTCTGTTTACCGAGCACTTTTTCCTCTGCCTTTCTTCTCGAACAGGAAGATTCTGACTTGGAAACATTAAACTTCTATCAGAGATTCTCTTAACAATATAATAATATAGGGCCATGCTTGTGGCTGAGCTTTGTCCAGACAATGCTCCATCCCTGGAAGTGTCCAAGGCCAGCTTGGACAGGGCTTGGAGCACCCTGGGGTAGTGGAAGGTGTCCCTGCCCACAGCAGGGGGGTGGAATGAGACAATCTTTAAGGTCCTTTCCAACCAAAGCCATTCCAGAATTCCATGATCCTTAACCAGCCAGGATGCAGCTGAATTTCCAGCATCACTTTCTGCATCTTTCCCTTCGCCCCATGAGTGGAACACTTGTGAACAGCCAGGGAGCCCTGGGAGCACATTCCTGATGCCCAGGACTCCTCCCTGGCTCAGGCACTGGGGATAGACCTGCCTGGATCCATCGCTTCCCAGTTTGGCAAGGCAGAGGCCTTGTCAAGCCTCTGAAAGGGGGAATGATGCCGTAGGATTTTAGCTTTTATATTTCCATGTATCTGTAATCCTGCAGTTCTTTAGTGTGTAACTCTGAGCTCCATACAGAGTGTGAGCAACTGCTTTTCCCATTTTGGTCAGACACAGCATTCCTCGCCAGGCCTGAGAATCAAGGACACCTCACTGTCTCAGGCCCCGAGAAATGGAAACAAAAGTGAGTTGGGGGAGAGCAAACTGAGAGAATGGGACTGCACTGCCTGAAGCTGGAATTGCACAATTAACCTCTGATATGCAAATGGACAGAGCTTCTATCTGTCCTAAAAACGTGTGGCTGTGTCCATCCTGGGTGCAGTCTCCGTGAGACTCCTGCACTGCCCAAGGTGTGCCCTGGGAAGGCCTTTCCATAAATCCCTGCCCTTTATCCTTTCACTGTGCCCAGCCTCTGCTCCAGGGCAGCCTCTCCAAGGCATCCACATCTTATTATTCTTCCCATTCCCTCGGGAGGGAGAATGTCACAGTGTCATCCCGAGAGCCCGTTCCTCCTCCGTGATTTCCTCCAGGTCATTTCTGTGCTGGTGGTGGGAGTGGAGCCCAGGGATGCTCCTCCCTGCCCTTCCTGCTCTCCCGCTCCAGGGAAGCGCTGCCCGCGCTCCCGCTCGCTGGAATGCCGCCAGTTGTTTCTTGCATTGTTTCATCTCAGCCCCGTGCTGAAATCCTCCTCTCTTCTTCCATCTGAAGTAATTAATTAGTCCAATTTCCATTTTTAAATTTAACTTGAGCTCGGGAAGAACTTGCCAGCCCTGCCAAAGTGCTGACATGTGTTTTACCAGAGATTTGCTAGGGAAGTCTTTAAAAATAATTCCCAGATAAAAGTCAAGTGCAGCAAACAAAATGCTCGAAAAAAATCTGAAGTGGCCCTGAATATTTAGTTTGTGTCGATGAATAATGGAGAAGGTGTTCTGGAGGGAAACAGGATGCAAGATTATTATTATTAATTTTCCTTAAACCTCTTGGGTTTGGCCTTGCTGCAGGAGATGCTCAACATCTCGCAAAGCAGTGAGAGCTGGAGGTGAGATTTTGTATAATACCTTTAAACACCTCGGCTTCTGGGTGACCTCACACCTCTGCTGAGCTGGTACCTCGGGGGATGTCACCCCTCGGGTGGGCACAGGTCACTGGCCATGGATTCCGTGCTTTTATCCAGCCACATCACCACTTGCTGTGGCTAAATAAGGAAAGAGAGTGAAAAACCAGGAAGGAAATGATATTTCCAACCTCTGTGTTTAATCTCCTGGTGGTTCCATCCCGTGTGTGCTGGGGCAGGGTCGTTCCTCGGCCGCCCTCGTTGGAGCTGTCCCTTTAAATGACTGTCACTGTGCCCTGACAACGCTTAGACCGTGACCTTGTTAAATATTGCCTGCTTAAAACACATCTCGGGGTGATTTGACAAATGGCTTTCTCCAGTTTAATGTGGAAGAGGAGCTAAATGAGTTAGTAAATGTTAATGTGTCCATGTTCCTCCCAGATAACCAGTTGCCCTTGGGACAGTCTCAATAAGTGGCATTTATATGATATTATGAATGTGTTAATTATGTGTAGACAAAATAACGAGTAAGCAAAGGTCAAGGACAAATGCAGTTCCCCCAGAAACACGCATCAAAGAGCTTCTAATATTTAAGTCATTACCATTATTGAATATTCAGTGTCATTTAAATTATGTGCATTTTTTTCACTGCTTATTTTTCAGGCCGCAAACTGAGCAACTTCAAGGGCTGTGCAAATGTTTTGTGCCAAGACTCAGCACAACTCCAGCAGTAGCTGGGCTGGTTTTCTACACACCCTGGTGAACTGCCAGGTGGAATTTGGGATTGATTTCCTCTTGGAGATGTAACCTTGTGATGCTTTTTGCTGGAAATTCGAAATGAAGGAAATGAAAACGTGGTCGTGCTGGCTGTTAAAACTGCTGAACCTTGAAACTCGATGCAAATCAAAACAAAATGCTCTGGAGACTGTAAATACCCAACTTTGCCCCAGTTCACTGCACTGCTCCTTATCCATGTGCTTTTAAAAAGAGCAGGATGGAGAGTTCAGCCTTTGGTTTCACTGCCAGCCATGGGGATAAAGCCCTTTTTGGCAGGGAATCTGCTGAAATCCAGTGGGTTTTGTGACGTGAGGCAAGACAGAACTTAGCTGATCAATACAGCCATTAATTAGAATTAAAGGCTCAGCCATGATTTTTACTTTTACATATTGACATCTGGCAAAACAGTTAAAAAGTCAATAAGGGTCTAAAGTTGCTATCAGGTTACTCAGTGAGGAGCAGCAGGGAAGCCTCCTGCATCTCCCAGGAACTCCTCTCGCAGGTGTCTGGAAAAATCTGCCTCCCAAACAAGATGCTGTTCATATATGAAATATTCATGTTATGACATCAAACCATGCTGCACATTATTTCGGTGCAGCAGGCCAGAATTAGATTCACATTTTATTTTGCTTATAAATGCCTGTCAGAGTTGCTAAATCGGTTTGTCTTTGCTGTCTTGAAATGGTGTCAGTTTGAATTTCCTTCACGCTGCATATTGTTTTGGGCAAAGGCACATTCCTTCTCCACTCTAGAAGGATGTGCCTTGTGCTCTTGAAATAAAGCTGGAAAAGCCCAATAATTAAGCTTATTTTAAAAAGCCCTCTCTGGAGTGGCAGCTTGGCCTTTGTAAAGGTGATGGAGAAGCTACCAAATGCTGGTGCATGGTGATATTTGATTTTTCCCCATGTGCAGGTATCACTTTCTGGATTGTTTAATCGTTGTAGGGTAAATAACAGGGCGTCCTGGACTCTCGTGCTGCTGGAAGTAGAGCTAAGCTTTGAGCAGCAGATTTGGAGTTCCTCAGAGCAGCTGAGGAAGGATCAGATGATTCAGTGATTTCAACCACCCTGGTCCAGGGGGGATTTCAGATCCTTCAGACTGGACCAGTGGGGCTGAGGAGGAATTAGGGCAGGAAGGAGGAATTAGGGGCTTGTCGGAGCTGTCTTAAGGCACAAACCCCAGTGAGCAGCCCTCAGCCATGACCCCATCCTTTAACTCGGGAGGCAAGGGAATTCATTCACCAGTAGCTTTTTTGGCGCTGTGATATCTCATTCATGCATAAATAATCTCATCGTAGTTATACTGATGCTAAAAAAAAAATTAAAAGAAAGCTGCCGTCCCCAGTCTGCCAGATATTTACATTAGAAATATCCCACCAGAGGAGCTGTGCATGCTTGAAAACATCCATTATCTTCTCCCCTCTCCCCTGTGTTCCCGTCTCCAGCCTCTGCCGGCGGCTCCATCCCTGCAGGCATCGCTCCCGGCTGTGCCCCACGCTGCTCCAGCCCCAGGGTGTGCCATGGAGACAACACCGATCTCCTCACAAGCCACTTGGGTGGATATTTCCACATCTTTTTATCATTTAAAACCGGCTTTTGAAACTTCCTCCTTTTCCACTCTACCCTAAGTGTGCTGCTGAAGGTTTTCATGCAAAAGTGCCACTGCCTTGTGATTTTTTTTTCTTTATTTCCCTGGATTTCCCTCAGTCTTCTAGCATAAATCTTTGCAGTTAATACCGGTAGGTTTTGTAAAGTAGGGGTAAAGAGTTTGTGTAAAGTAAAGGCATGCCGTTTGTGTGCAGTAGGAGTGAATTGTGTAAAGTAGGAGTATGTGGCTTGCGGATGGTGCTGTTTTCATTCATTGAGTAACATCACTGTATAATCCATACCAGAACAGTACGATTATTCTCATGGAATACCATCCAAACAAGCGTAGCCACTGCCGTACAAACCCTTGGGATTACCCCCAGCAGTGGCTGGGGCATGTCCAGCAGGTCTGGAGCAAGGAGCAGAGGCTGGATGAGCACAGCCCCAGCCCGGCTCCCGCGGCAGGAACTGGCGAGGAGCTGCAGGTGCTGCACCTCCTGCCTCTAACTCATCTCTCATCCTCTGGCTCCTCCTTTTGAGATCCCTGGAGTGCCCCTGTTCCTCCTTGACGTGCTCCTGGCTGTAGAAGAATGGCTCTCTGAGCAAGGACATGCAGAGCTAAGCTACGTGCACAACCCAGGTTTCAGTAATTGTTGAGCAGTTTCTCAGAGAAAATGGATACTTGGGAGCAGTTTCTCATGGGAACTGCTCATTGGAATGTGCACAACCCAGGCCTCAGCAACCCTGATTATCCTGAATAAGCAAGAAAGAAGAAACAAAGTCCCTGGTAGGAAAGTAACAAGATGGGAAGACAGGATGAGAAAACAGGAGCATGCAACAACAAGAAAGAATAAAAAAAAAAGCATGATTGTTTATCTATAGCCAATCTGTATTAACTATTATACACGTGATAATAGCCATTATAGGTTGGATATTGGGAGAAAATTTTGTACAGAAGGAGTGATAAAATATTGGAATGGTCTACCCAGGGAGGTGCTGGAATCATCATCCCTGGACGTATTTTAAAAGAGATTGGATGTGGCACTCAGTGCCATGGTTTAGTTTAGTTGAGGTGTTGGGACAGAGGTTGGACTCGATGATCTCATTGAAGGTCTCTTCCAACTTGGAAGAATGGACTGGACTGGACTGGACTGGAATAGAATAGAATAGAATAGAATAGAATAGAATAGAATAGAACAGAATGTTATCCAATCCTAAGTTGCTAAGTGGCTTGTGAACAAGCTGACTAATTATAACCAGGCCTATAATAATCAATGGATGGAGTTCCACCAATAACTCCATGAGTACGTGTGGTTCATCCCGGCAACTCTCCACACCCGGTTGTTTTCAAGGAGCTGCTTTTAAGCTAAAATCCCCTCTGTAAAGCTGCCCCCAGCCCGGCCGGACCCCCGCGCGGCTCTTCCCTCGTGATGAGCTCCTGCATTTTCCCTTAGGAGAAACCTTCCAAAAAGACCTTTTTCCCGAACGATCTCTCGATAGCTGGCAATCTCCTGAATCATTTCTTCTACAGAAATTGTTCTTTGAGGTGTTTTGCTCTGGTAACAGCAGCCTTGGAGCTGGTTTGTCACCGTTTCCAGCCTGAGGGCTGGTGTTGTGTTTCTTGCTCAGGTCACCTCATTTTTTTGTGTGCTTCTGTATTTTCCTGCCTGCCTTTGTGGGTTTTTTTGGTCTATTCCTTTGGGGTCCGAGAGTCTTTGAGCTTGAACAATGTGACTGATCTGAGCTGTGTTTTAATCCAATGATAAATAGTTAATTTTGGAGGTTTAGGTTGACAGCAAAGCCACCTTGGAGTGTCAGGCTGCGAGACTTTGGTTTCCTTCTCTAATCAGATAAGGAGCAGATATTTCCTGTAAATCTTCCCCCAGTGTTCCAGTCCTACCATTAGAGCATTAACTCAGATACATGACACCCAATTACACAGTAATTCCTGAGGAAAAAAAACACATTATATTTTTTTAATGGGCTTCCCAGGACTTACTTTGTTTCTTCCTGGTGAACATGAATTCCAGCAAGTTCATCTGAATTCTCACCTTCAAATACACAAAGGTCTGGGGGTTCTGAAGCAAGAATATGGTCTTTAAAATTATGTGCTCTCCACGGGAATGCTATCTTCTCTTCCTATGAAATCCTCATGGAGTGCAGGAATAAAGCTGCTTTAAGTGCTCCAAAATTCATCTGTGTGTTTATTATGAACTACTCGCAACTTGAAGAAATGCTGTTTGTGTCAACATGACCTGTGCCAACCTTTTCCTCTCCAAATGGCTTTGTTTGGATTGTGTGCTGCCTGTAGGATCATCGCTTCTCTTCATCTCCTTTTCTTCTGATTGCCAAGTAACGCCAGGCAGATCCCAGAAACTTCTCCTAATGTGCTGCACCAGGCCTTCCCAAGCAACTTGGCTGAATGAATATCCATTGAATAACTGGAGAATGCATTCAGATTCTTTTTATTTTGATTTATGTTCTATCTTCCTACCTGTGCATCTCCCAGAGTAATTGCCAGTTTTTGCCTCCTACAGAGAGATATAATAGAGCTGAAGAATAAGTAAAATGTGCTCTGTTTCTCTCTCTCTCTCTCTCCCTTTTGTAAAGGAGCCTTTATATTCTCACACTCATAATTTGCAAACTGAAAATCAGCACCTGATTCCCAGCTGGCTGTGCTGGAAGGAGCTGTTTGGATGCTTCCTGTGTCCCCTGTCCTTGGGCCAGTGCCAGCACGGGGGACACCCAGACAGGCAGCCCACTGCCCTGTGTGCCAGCAGGGTGTCCCAAATGGACGGGGAGCTGGGAGGCAGAGTGTGCCTTGTCCCAGAGCCGCTGTTCCCTGTCCCAGAGCCGCTGTTCCCTGTCCCAGCTCTGCTGTCCCCTGTCCCAGCTCTGCTGTCCCCTGTCCCAGAGCCGCTGTCCCCTGTCCCAGCTCTGCTGTCCCCTGTCCCAAAGCCAGTGCTGCCATGCTCTGACAGCAGCCGCTGTCGCTGCTCCTGCCACGCTCAGCTCCCCCAGGATCGCCGGGCCGTGTCCCCAGGATGGGTGGCAGGCTCCTCTCTGTCACCTGGCAGAGGGTGCGCGGGGCTGCGGCTGTGAGGAACACCTCTGCGTGCTGGTGAAGGGCTGTGTGAGGTCTGAGAGCCTCCTGAAAGGCTGTGTGAGGTCTGAGAGCCTCCTGAAGCGCTGTCTGAGATCTGAGAACCTCCCGAAGTGCTGCTGTCGCTGCTCTGCAGGGACCTTTGCTTAATCCCAACAATAATAAGGTCACCTGGGTGCAGCGGGAGCTTTCCATCAATTAGTGCAGTCATGCTTCTAACGAGCCATGGCTAATCACACGTGTTTAACCCCCAGGTGACACAGCCCAGCTAGCTGCGTGACCTGCAGGTCCCACACACCATAATTCCCTATTTTGTAAGCAAAAAATGTAACATGAATAGAGATTTCCAGCTGAGTGGCCCTGTCTTCTGCGCTCGGGTGCCTCCCCGGGTGTGACAGACTGCACAGGGACGGCACTGCAGGGATGGAGTGCTTTGGGTTGGGAGGGACCTCAAAGCCCATCCCGTGGGCAGGGACGCCTTCCACTGTCCCAGGGTGCTCCAATCCCCATCCAGCCTGGCCTTCATCTTCCAGCTGAGCCCTCAAGGAAACGAAACCTTTTCTTGTGATCTTTTCCTTCCCCTGTGGAGCAGAGGACGAGCTCCAGGTGCCCTGGTGTGCTGCTCACACAGGGGGCTTCTCAACGCCCTCTTCCCTGTGGTCGTGAATGTGGGGAGGGCTCAGTGCATGCAGTGGGGGTCTCTCACTCTCTGCAGACATCTGTGACCCCCCCGCCTCTGCTGGGTTAGGTCGGGATTAGTTTAGGCTTTGCCTTTGATCTCTGTTCAGTTCTCTGCAGCACCAAGACACAGCCTGACCTGTGCACCTTTGATGACCCTTCCAGCTCAGGGTATTCCGTGAGGATCCCCCAAGCTTTGGCTGGGAGGGGTGTGGTGGTAAAGCCGTGGCACGGGGAAAAACATTCACGTGCCAGAAAGGATTTCCACAGCTATTGGAGCGTTTGGTTTGGATTTATAAATTACTGGGGAAAAAAAAAGAAAATTACTAACACGGTTATCAGTTTGAAATAACAACTTTTCTGCTACCAAAATGGCATGCTATGTGAGCCCACGATAATCCTGCATCATTGTGGCTCCCAGCAGGAAAAAAAATAGTCATAAAATTACCATTCTGCTTGAAATTCACTCTCTGAACACCCTGCAAATCCTAAAAATCTCATGTAGGGGATGCATTCAGTGCTGCTTAAACGAGAGATTCCTCCAGATCGTCCAGTCTTTGAGCACTTTCCATTGGATCTATTCATGTTTCAAATCTGTGAAGCATTCGTGTGTCATTGAGGGGCGTTAAACCTCAGAAACAATTAAGACCTCAGTTTTTAATAACCCCTCTGGCACCATTTTTACCTTTATCGAGGAAATAATAAAAAATTAGCCACTTAGGCTACCAAATTTGCCTCTTTTTTGCACGGTGTAGTTGTAGTTTTAATCAGTACATTCCTTAACAACCCTAGGAGGAATTCATTATTTCTGTAGCCACAGCATGGTGTCCTTTCTCCTTCCACTTGGACTACATTTCTTGCCATTTGCAGGATGAAGTTTGAAAAGTTTAATTATAGAATGAAAAAGAAAGGGTCATAAAGCAGAAAGAAAAAAAATCTCAAGTCTTGCAGATTTATAACTGGTTGAGGTTGGCCATGATGTTCTGAGGGATTATATGAAAGGACAGGTTGCTGCTCTCTTCCTACGTTGTATTGCCACATAACTGGCTAATTTGGCATTAATTAAGTGTTAAATTATCTGCAGGAGTTCTGGCGTTTAGGTCAGGTGGATTTAAGCCGAACTGTCCCCTCATCAGTGGTGACAGCAGGGCTGAAACCAAGGCTTGAGTCAGGGTTAGTGACCACAAAGCCGAGCCTAGGAGCTGCTCCACATCATCCCGAATCAGCCCAACCGCCGCGGAATGAGTAATAAAACCCATCCTCATTGCGAGAAGAAATAAACATCATTACAAGGTCAGTGCTGCTAAATTGCTGTCCTCGCTGTATTATCAGAAAGTAATGAGAAACACCTTCAGCCTCAAAGAGGAGTCAATAGAAAATCAGCAAACAACCACTGCAGATATCCTTTTTTTTTTCTCCAGCAGCAACCAGGGATGAGGTCTGGGATAACGCAAACACTTGCACCCAGGCACGCACAACCTTTAAGGAAAGGACAAACACATCCCGGTAATCAGCAAAGCCACCCACCGCTGTTATTTTATGAATAGATGGTAGATTTGCCTTCTGCATGTCGGCGAAATAATGAAAAAATCCCGGGATTTGGAAAGCGTAAAATTGCAGACAATTTATGTTTATAGCTGGAGCCGGTCACCCAAGTGACAGCAAATGGAGTGCCGGATGGAGCTCAGAGGAGAGGGAATCAGAAAGGCGAGGGGAGATAAGGGTGTGGAAATTTCTCCCTCCAGAGCTCATCAGGACCCAGTGTCCTATTGCCAGCAGCGGGGAGAGCGTTCCAGATGACAGGCAGGGATGGGAATTATAGGATAATTATGTCGGAAATACCAGCAAAGGGGGCGTGTGCTGACTCAGAACATTGTCACCTCCTGCCTGCCTGTGTCACCCGGGGTGGGGACCCAGTGCTACCTGTAACGCATCCTTTTACATATCGATGGAAAACTCAGGGATTAACTCTCCCACCTAACAGCACTCCAAGTGTAATCGCTCCAATTTGCAATTGTAAACCTCCTGTTATCAATTAATTTACATTGTACAAGGAACTATCTGATTATCTTTGTGCGGCGCTGTATTTACGCTGCGATTTAATTGTGAGTAATTAGTACGTAATTGCGGAGGGTTATTTATGGCCGGTAAAGAAAGGGGTGTATTTATGTGTAGTTAAAATAATTGCAGTCGAGAGCAAATCTTTTGACTTTCCCTCCTTTTGGATGTGTCTAAGAGTTTGTCTGGCCCAAATTGCTGTTGTCTGGGCAAAGCTGGGACTCCTTGGGATGAGTTTGATTAACTTCCTTTTCCATTTTAAGATACTTCCTCTGCCTCCTAATGCTACTCTGCCCTTCCCCGAAAAGGGAATTTGTCGCAGGGCTGGGTGCGTGGAGGATAAATCCCGGTGAGCCGCTGACCTCCGTGCGGGGCATGGATGAACGCTCTCCTTGCGGCAGCTCTGCCACAAAATATTACCCCATTACAGAAATTCCTGCTCAGCGTGTACTTTATGAATGCCATCAAGGGCAATGGTGGCTTTCATGTCCAGCACTAGCGCTGATGATTTTGTCCCCCTTGCTGTCATCCTCAGCTCTCCATCCCCCCGCTTGGGCTCCACTTTACAGCCACAGCCGCTTCTCATCCTCCAGAGTTTGTCCTTTGGAAAGCAGTCCCGTGTCTTCTGGGCGCTAGCGCTGCAGAGGAGCTCTGTTTTCCAGCTGAGGGGTTTTGGCCTCGCTGGGGAAAGCTGGGATGCGTCAGCTGGGAAGGGCTGGGATGGAGAAGGGAGGTGCCCCACGCTGCTGCTTGCTCAAGGCCACGTCGTTGGCTTTTGGGGCTCTCTGATCTGAAGATCTGGGAGAGTATTTGGGATTCTGAGCAGCACCAAGGAGATCTCATGGGAAGTCCCTGTCTCCTCTAGGTCCGGATCTGCCAGGGCCCGTGTAAGGAGGGGCTTTGCTTTGCTTCAGCTGCCGAGACCCCCGAGTTTAAAAGGATTGTCTCTCCACTCAGAGGAGAGCATCTTCTCACTGCTCATCGCTGCTTCTGCGTTCAGCAGAGAGCTGCCGGGCACGGCACTGTCAGATTCCCGTTGTGCCATGGGATCATCTCCTGTAGGGCTGAGGGAGCAGCTCCGGGAGGTGCCTCTCCTGTCCCACCTGAGCCACCAGTGGGAATCAGGGCCACGTTTCCACTCTCTTTCTTCCTCATGGAGCATTTCCCTCTCCCAGCACTCCCAGCCAGGTGCTGTGGCAGGAAGGAAGGGCGTTAATGGTGCAGCTGGGCACGGTTGGGTGGGCTGGCACCCCCCGGAGCAGGGGGAGGAGGTGAGAATGCAGGAGCTCATTACAGAAGGTGCTGGGGGAGAGCCTCAAACTCTGCCAGTCTGAGCCTTGCGGCAGAGCAGAAGGGGCTCCCACGATCTGTCCCAGCCTCGGTGAGTCGGCAGGAGCTCTCAGGAGAATGCTGGGGGTTTTAGGGGAGTTAAGGAAGGCGGTGGAGTAAGAATTTTGCTTGAAGAAGAAGAATTTTGGATATTCCTGAGGATTGGGGCTGGGTGATTGTTCTGGTCAGGGTCAGCCTCTGTGTTTATTTGTGCCTCTGGTGAGCTCTGTTTCGCAGAACTTTATTTTCCCTACCCTGAGACCTCCTCTGTGAGTCCCTGGGTAAAACTGATGTTATTATGTTGATAATACTTTGGTTTCCTGAAAATGAGGCTCCTGTGGAACATCTTTGTGTGCTGTTGCCCCCAGAAAGGTGTCTCTAGTGGCTGGAAATAAGGATTATTTTGTATTGAGAACCATCTTGGAGCTGGGTCTGGCTAAGTGGGAGCTGCTTTAGGATTTATTTGTGTCTTTGGTTGCAGACCATGAGCAGCACATAGTGGTCAGTTGAGTTTTAGAGCTGGTCAGAACCTTAGAGGATATTTTAGTCAACTCCTGATCAAACTGCAAAAGCACAATGAGGTATTTTCCATTGCTGGGCTGGAGTAGCTGTACATAAAGAAAATTTACCCTTTGCAATGCAGCTTTAGAGTGTTTTTCACTGGAGCTTTTGCTTTGTGCGTTGTCCCTGTGTCTCCCTTCTGTGGCGTTTACTGGTTAATTCCTTCCATTCTATTCCATCTCTTTATGTATTTATATTTCTACATTCCTTATTTCCATGCATTTTATTAAGCCTATGACAAGAACACTGAAAAGAAAAACGAGCAGTTTATCTTGCTTAAATAGCAACTTCTTTTAGACACTTGGGCCATTTCCCTGTGTCTTGATCCATCGCTCAAACTTTGGGGACGATCAGGCAGCATTTTTTTCCCCCTGCCACTCCTCCTTTGAGATGACCCCACCCAAATCATGAGCTGCTGTGCCTTTGAGGATTGAGCAATCTCCTTAACGTGGTACAGAAGCGATCAGATTCACGTTATCGGTGTTTCTATACGGATGTGTAAATAGTCTGTGGGGGAAAATCTGGGTTTGTTCATCAAAATAGGCACAAAATGGTTACGAAGGCTCAGGCCCGTGGCTGTAATTCCAAGCAGCTTGTGCGTGCCCGAATCCCTGAGCAGCCTCACCCCACGGAATGCTGGCTCCGGCAGAGGTTGCTGTGTTTTGGGGAGTTTATGACCTGTATAAAAACGTCAAGTCACACAGCTGCCTGCTAAATAATTCAACATATTGATAGAAGGATGACTTTGAAGACGGGGATGTTGGGCTTAACTCTTTCAAGAGGAGCGGGGAGGGGCAGAGGACCTGCTGCGCTTGGCTCCAGCTGGGTCCTGGCAGGACCCCTGGTGTTCCATGTCACCTTTGAGCAGGAGGTTCAAGTAGAACTCAAAGTGAGAGATAAAGTAGGTTTGACACTGATGGGAATCTTAAATTAAGTGCATTTTTAAAGTAGAACTGGCTAAAAGACCCAAAATCCTAGGAAAAAAAAAAAGGGCTTACTTGCAGAATCCTCGAACTTTTTAGTTTTGAAAAGGAAAAAACTATAACCAACTTGTGTTTTTCAGGAAAAGCAAATATGCTTGTCAAAATCAAAACTTTTATAAAATCTTCCTTCTCCTAAGACATTTGTATAAAAATATTGAGAATATTGAGCTGCCCTGGTTTTTTTTTCCATTGAACACTTTCTAGCCAGCTTTGTTGCAGTAATAGAGGCTTCAGACCTAAAGGCAGAGTCCGATTTATGTAAATGTAACAAAACCATTTGGTGACTTTCTGCTTTACCTCTAAGCTTCACTTGACCCCAGGCTTTGGTTAAATACTTCATTTAAAAGATAAAAGGCACAAAGGGGGGGGGGGAAAACCTTCAGTTTTTGAAAGTTTCTAGTGTCTGAGTGCTTGTCTTGACAGAGCCGAATGTCTCAGCTTATTTCATGTGAGATATTTATAAAGATACACACAGCATATTTATACTCTTGAAATGTAAAAAAATAGATTTAGGCCATCTCACAGAACCCTCATTACTTTATGAAAAAACATATTTGCTTAAATGCATTCTTGGATGATGTTATACTTTCTGTAGATACCTTGAACAGCAGAATTCCTATTTCTTAGTAAGAAATAATTTAAATAATTTGCAACTTTGTGCTAAAACAGAAGTGCTTTTGAAGTTTGGTTGGTCTGGTCTGTCTGCAGCAGTGGAACACAGTGAGGGGAAAGAAGAGTAATTTATACATGTATTAAACAAAAAAAAAGGAAGGGATTTTGGCAAATCCTATGCTTATTATATTTCCCTTTCTTTTTCGCTAATTTTCCCTGAAAATAATCCTGCTTATTCATGATGCTGCTGCAATAATTGAACTCCTGGAGGGAGAAGGGGGGGAAAAAACAGCTCCCCATAAAAATTACTGCTTGAGACCCGTTCTGTTTTGCCAGATGTCAAGGCTGGGTAGCTGAGCTTGTTCTGCTGTTGGTGTGGGAAGGGCTCAGTATCTCTGGGATGCAGATCATGGCTTGCTGTGCCTCTGAATGTGGACAGATTACGTTACAACCCAGTTTGTTCTTGACTTTTTTTCCCCCCTTCCCCTAGTCATAACCTACTGACCCCGAGGGGATAAATAGAGAAAACACTCCCTGGTCCCTTTGCAGTCTTGCTGCAGGTGTGGGAGCTTGAAGGGAGGCAACTTCCTGCAGGACAAAGAAATGCTCGTGGTCTTTTAGCGTTTCTGTGGAAATTCAGGAAGACAATATTACTTAAATTAGGAGAAATCTGAAAGGAGCAATTTGCTTCTGTCCATGAAGCTCCTCTGATTTTACAGTTAATATTTAGAGTGTGCTGGTTGTGGGTGATAAATACATGTGGCCTTCACTGAAATCTCTTGGTTTTAGTGAGTGTTTTGAAAGTATTTTAGACTCATTGTTCAGGACCTGTCTATTTTTTGTAAAATGATGTGATTGGTGCATTAAAGAGATGGTGCTAAGCGAAATAAATGGATTTGTGCTGCTTACACTTCTCACACGTGAGAGGCAGTCCCATCTCTGCCACATTTATGGTTTATTTCAGATGGGCTGGTGTAAATAATGGAGAAAAAAAACTTTCTTTCTGGGTTTGTTCTTCCCCGTAGGTTTTGGGCTTGAGCTCAGTTTTAGCTGCTGTCTGTTGCTCCTAAATACGGAGATTTTTGGATGCATCAATTCATTCATAAACTATCATTTAGAAGGAACTTGCCTTAGAAAAGGTTATATTTTGTTGCCAGTTTTTCAATCTTTTGGGGTATTTTATGAATCCTCTGGAAGAAGTGTTTGACTGAGATACAGTTTCCTGACATGGATTGCTGATTAGTGATGGAATTGCTGTGCCCAGGAAACCCTGGATGCTTTCTGCAGGGAAAGGAGGTTTATTGTACCCCAGTCACTACTGACATTTGGGTAGTTTTTTGGGAGGCTTTTGCTGATGCCATGTGTCCTTATCAATTTTATGACACTTGCTTTCCTTGTGCTCACTGCTTAGAGCAGCTGAATAAGGCAAAAATATCAATATTTGTGGTAGTTCAAGTATTATTTTCCTGCTCTCAAAATCCTGGATAATATCACCTTTTCCAGCTGGCTCTGAATGCCAAGGTGGCTTTTTTATCAGGTTTCCTTAGTGGCATCCAGGACTTGCTAAATAATTGTCTTAAAGATTGATAATGCTATGATTCTGTTCAGTTACAATTCAGAATTTGTAAAAACAAGAGTTTTTCTCAAGTTGGAGTGGAGGTTTTCTTGGATATCCACTGCCTTTCCAGTGGGACATTTTCTCTCCTGGCTTTATCCAGGGCTCTTGGTGAGGCCCCAAGAGCAGGAGCAGTGTTAATGTGCCTCTGTTGGTTTTCAGGGCAGTGATAAATAGGAATGCAACAGTGAAACTTCAGCTCCACCCCTTTGTTCCCCAAGATGATGGGTTAAAAAAATAAAGTTTAAAAAGAAAAATGCTACTTGTGTTGGGGCACTGTTGGGGTGAGCAGGCTCACCTGGCCCTGTGCCTCCCACCCCAAACACCCCCCAGGTTATGTTGAGAACCAATAAATCTTTAGGACTTTCTATCCAACGTTTCAAGCTTTGATTTTCATTTTTTGGTGTTATCGTTGTCCAGCTTTGGACATGATATCCAGCTTTGATCCGTGCTGGTGGAACAGAGCGGCATAAAGTTACATCTCTTACTCATCCTGTTGCTTTTTCCACATGAAAGGATGGGAGTGAGCACCTGGAAGTGTCTATTTTGTGGCCGATGTGGCCGCATTAAACTTCAAACCCCTCCGCAGCCTCCCCGTGTCTCTGCACTGCCTGACCTACTTGAGCAACTTCTTAGCAATTCTTCAAAGGAGCCAACTTGGAAGGCAGTAGACCTTGTTTTTTTGGAGAACATGGTGTTGAGGGAGGATGTGGGCGATCTGAAATGTCTTCGGGTTTGCAAGGACAAGGAACAAATTAAGAAGAAGCAAAACAAACAATTTAATGGTGATGGAGCTGTAGCTCCAGCGAGGAGAGGCTGTGGGCGTACATCCATTTTATCTCGCTGCACAAGATGATTCCTCACCACAGAAGGTCGTAAAAATCTCACTGCTGAGTACTGGAAGATAATTTTGCTAAAAGTTGGAAATGTTTTGTTAGCAGTAAATATTTAAGGCCTTCGTTTACAGCAATCAGGGGACTGTGAGTACATACCTCAGCTTGCAAATAAGCACTGAATTGTCACCTCAGATAAAAACTGAGTGGTAAAACCTGGGAAATGAACTGTCAGGGCTGCTAATTATTATGTGTTGTGTAGACATTAATTACTCAGTACCTGATTTGGTTTTTCATCAGTGACCTTTCCTGCTTGGTGCTCTGTAATTGGTTGCAGGTGATTAGAGGGAATTTCTGATCACTTACAATTTTTGCTTCTGGCGCTTCAATCCCAGTAAGAAAACGTTTAATATAATGGAGCGATGGGAACAAGAAATGAAGGGGAGCTGGTGGTGCCCTCCCTTCCCTGGCAGGTGTGGCTGGTTGAGCTCTGCTTAAGCTCTTGTGCCAAGATGTGACATTGGACAACACTCCTGCTCTGTGCTGTCAGCTGAGACAGGCTTTGGCCAAGCAGAAAGTGCAGAAATACAGAAGTTTTAGAAGATCCCATCAGTTTTTGTCGAGCTGTGGTGGGATTGTCTCAGAGCATGGCCTGGGGAGCTCACACAGCCTCAGCTCCCCGAGGACAAGCAGTGAAGTTGGGTCTTGTACAGCTCTGGAGCTGCTACACTGACACCTCGTTAGAAATTAAGATTATAAACCTGCAGCTTTTGGTGATGGTGACTAAAATGTGGTTGTTTCCTTAGGAGGAGCTGGTACAAGCCATCCCCTTCTGCTGCTCGGAGAATGAAATGAAGATGTTTTATGTTGGTAGGGATAAAAACACAAGCCCAAAATGTGACTGTATCAGAAGAGAATTGTCCCTTTGTGTCACCAAAGCCCGACAAGTTCAGCTGTAGTAACCTCTGGGAAGTTGATGGGTTTAGGCAGATGAGGATCTCTTAATCAGCAGTTTGGAGAGACAGAGGCATCGCTCAGACAATGAAAACCAATTTAATTTGTGTCATTGCTTTGCATTTCAAGTAGGAAGGTGATGAACACATCATCCTCTCCGAGCGCAGCTCTTGGAGTTACCCTGGGCTTTTTCCTGACGCATGGACCCTCCACCTGCATCTCTGTGGGAGAACAGCTTTGGGAGAACTTCTTTCCAACAGGGGCCTCTTCTCTGTGCAGTCAGTAAAAGCTTTTCTGATGGAGCAGGAAAACCCATTCCAAAGAGCAGAAGACAATTTTGAGGGTTATGCACCTTACAGGTCCAATTTAGGAATCAGCTGGTGAATCCCTGTGACCTGCATGGCTGCATATTGATAATAAATCTATAGACACCGCAGTTGTTTGGAGAGATTGTCAGGGAAATCTCAGTGTTCTTTTCATTTGTGAAGCAAATGACAATGAACAAATGGAATTGTAAAGCCTGAAAATCCAATATAAATTTGTAACGCTCATCCCCACTTGATGAGACCAAATAAGAGTTTGAAATATTTATTTTTTGCACTTTTTTTTTTTTTTTGGTTAGAATAAATCACATGAGATCTCTATTCTGACAGCATTTTGCTTGGGAGTTAAAGCCCTGAGTCCCTGGGAGAGCTGTGCTGAGGATTAGGCTGCTGGAGTTTTTCCTTCAGGAGATAGATGACACTTGCAGAATGATTTTGGCTGACTCACTAAACAGTGTTTAAATGCACAGGAAGTGCTTCTGCACATGGCATTTATATTTCAGCTCCAGAAAACTCTGTCTGTTCCTTTGAGCTCCCATAATCAATCCATTGTGTGAATAACTGGGCTGGAATCGGTGAGCAGGAGGAAAGCCAGGGATGCTGGGGAAGGGCTGGGCTGCAGCTGGGGGATGATGCTGACCCAGGTGGTGGAAATTCAGAGTTAACAACCTCTGGCTTTGTTTTGAGAAGCAGCAGAGCCAGGGTTAGGGCAGAGGTGGGTGGGTGTGGATTTTGTCCGAGGAATGCCCTCCTGGAGCAGGGATAGGGATGGGAGCAGCTTTTCTCCTGAGGGCTGCTGCAAATGAAGATGAGCAAGAGCAGGTTCCGACGCGCTCGATTATTTATTGACATTTATTAATAAGCCCATAGTCCACAGGATTGTGGTTCTCCTGTTCCTTTAGCTTAAGTGAAGAATATCATGTGGAAGGTTTGGAAGCCCATATTAGAAAACAGGAGCAGGAAAAGCTCTTTACAGTGTACAGGGGGGTTGAGATAAAGACAAATCTGCAGTCTCAGGGCTCCTGGAGTGTCTAACTGGAGACTGGAGTGAAGCAGAGATGCAAAATTTCATTGTTTAATATTTAATCTTGGTTAAAAACTGAATTTGGACGATAGAACAAGTCTGTGGTTTGGCAGGCAATGCAAAACAGTGCCAGAGGAGGCTGATTCCATAAACCTAAACCCAGAACAGAGCCAGGGACAGTAAAAAGATGGAAATAATCAGCAAATGAGTTGTTGTGTGCTTGAAGTGACCAAGGGAGAATTTTGGGTTGAGGAATCCCAGCCCGATGCTCCTGTCCTGGGCCAGGCTTGATTTCCTCCCCCCGGGAAACACCATCACCCCTTCCCTGCAGCCTCACCCCCAGGTGCTCCGAGGAAAGATGCATCAGGAATGGCAGGATCTGCATATTATGCCAAAGAACTTCCAGGTGGGAAATGCACCTCAGGTTTCTCTGGGAATGCTGCTTTCAGCCCAGTCTGCATTAGTTTATGTCAATATAAACTCAGAGCGTAATGTATGGATTTCTGCTGGCAGCAGATGAGAGATCAGCACTTCTCCAGGCTCTCATAAGTGCTTCCTGTTGCCAGCTCCCAAAGAACTGCCTCCACAAAAAAAAAAAAGTGGAATTTTTCTGTGCAAATACACGGTATTACTGTGAAATGAATCCTCTCTATTTTTATTTTCTCTCCTTAAGTCGTTTTTTTTCCCCCCTTGAAGAATGTGCTGTTCCTTTACATGAAATGAAGCTTGCACAAAACCGAGGTTCTTTTTAGTTTTTTTTTGGAAGTTACAGCTTCAAGAACGACTGCAGTGGTGACTGGGGAGCTGCACTAAAAGAGTGTTGTTGCCTTTTCCTTTGGAGACAACTTCCTCTCCGTGTTCTGAAGTTTTTTTTTCCAAAGCCTTCTGTTGACAAGGGATGCAGAAAATACTGAACCTGCTAAATTCAGTTTTTAGTGTGCTGTCTTCTGTAGTGTCACCTAAGGGAGGGAGCACAGTCTGTTCCCCTCCGAACCTGTTCCAGGTTGTTTTTCACTTGGGATGAAGGCGTGTCTTTGAATTCCTGGGAAGCTGTGGCCAAACCTTCCAGGCTAGGGGAGGTTTCTTTGTTATTTAGCAAAATTGCTTGGGCACTGCTGATGTTTTTGGGGAATGTAATTTAAAAGGTTGAGGTTTTCCAGCCTGGAGGTTCAGTTTCAATGATGCTGGTGAGAATAATGTGTAATTAATTTAATCACCATCTCCAACAAAGAATTTTAAAGATTGGAAAAGCCCTCTGAGAGGAGTCCAAGCATTAACCCAGCACTGCCAGGTCACCACCTGAGCACCAAATCTGCAGGTTTTATGAAGAATATCTTGCAATTCCTGTGGGATGAAATCCTGTGCTGAAAGCAGCACACTCTGAGTGTGCCTCCTCCCTGCTTTGAGTGAATATCTCTCTGCCAAGGCAGAGTGCTTCAAGAAACTGTCCATAAAAGCGTTCCTGTTGTTGGAACCCGCAGTTTCTGAGGGATTTGAGTAGGTGTGTGCTGCTGGCTTGATCTGCTCAGCAGACACCATCAGAGTGTTGAGGTTTTTCAGCCCGTCACCTGTTCCTTCTACCCCAGAATGACGAAGTGTCCAAAGTACTGGATGGGCATATGGGAGATGAGGTTTGTGCTCGAGTGAGTACCCGCCCAATGTGAGTGGCTCCAGCAGGAGAAAGCAGTAATGAGCGTCGTAGTAACCGCATTTGCTGGGGGTGTGGGGGAAGAGAAAAATGGAGATTTGATCCAGAGTCTCCCACGTAAGTTCCAAAAAAAGCCACCCGCGCTCGGTTATGCACACAGGCAAGACAGGGCTGGAAAAACAAAAGCCCGAAGCGTGGTGAGGTGCAGCTCTGAAGGTTGTGTGTGGCAGGTGTTCAGTGAGACACCTCTTGTGCCTTGGCTCCGCGCCCCGCGTGCCCACGGAGCTTCAGGGGTGCTTGGGAGCCCGATGGGCTCGGAGTCTCACTGTGCTGAGGAGATCAGGCTTTGCAAAGTCAAAAACTTCAGGATTTTTTTCTTTGTTTTCAGCAGCCACGGCTTGGTAGGTGTCTAAAAATAAGCAGCAACGTTGGTGTTGGAGCGTTGGTTAACTTGTGCGAGTTGTTCTCCCAAACTTTCCCTGACTGAAGTGATAAGTTGAACAGTTACAGTAAATAGAGTAATATTTTGATTGGTACAAAACCTTTCGTTTCTTCTCGACGTCTAATTAGTGTAGCTCTGAATGTCAAATATTTACCCGCTCTCCCCAGCGCTGTGCTCACTTCAGTGGGGCTCCATCTGGCTCTGCCTGCCTCGAGCCTGTTTTTCTGTGGAAAAGTTTTCCCAGACCCAGGGCTGGTGCTGGATCCCACCTGTTCCCCTCCAGGTCTCCTGAACTGGAAGGGAGCTCTTCCCTCCAGCAAATCCAGGTGGGAAATAGAGCTGTGCCAACCACAGGGAGCTGCTCCATGAGTGGAGCTCTCAGGCTGGGAGATGTCAGACCACGTCCTTGCTAAAAGCTGCCGATGGTTGCGAGCGGTACATCCAGGATAAATGAAGGCAAAATATCCCTTCAGACTACCAGAGATGTAATTCCCCAGTACAGAATTTGGTGTAGAAGCCTTTCGTATCCGTAGAATCCCAGAAAGGTTTGGGTTGGAAGGGGTTTTAAAGCCCACCCCCTGCCATGGCAGGGACACCTCCCCCTGTCCCAGCCTGCTCCAAGCATCAGTGTCCAACCTGGCCTTGGGCACTGCCAGGGATCCAGGGGCAGCCACAGCTTCTCTGGGAATTCCATGCCCACCCTCACAGGGAGGAATTTCTTCTCAATATCTAATTTTCAGGGGTTCTCAGGGACTACAGGAGCAGGGGTGTCCTCTGGTTGTGACTTCCTCATATCGAATTGGAATTCAAGCTACAAGCCAGGAAATGGGTGCTTATCTTTAGGCAAAATGTCAGACTTCTTTTTCTGCCTCTCCTATCTGGGATGTGTTGATAGTGCAAAAATAAAAAAAAGCTTGTATTTCCTTATTATATCATTTTTGCTGCATTTCTGGTGCTCACTGAATTCTAGTTTCATAAACATCTTCTCCATCTGGTCTCTGTGTGACCCATACCCAGCTACCAAACGTGTGAAGCTCTAGGTTTAAAGCATGTATTGAACAAGCTTCCCATTTTCTCCTATTTTTTGAAATTTTATTAGCATGTCCTTTGGATGATATAGTGGGAAGTGGCTCTGCTCCAGCCTTTTTTGTGGGGTTTTGGTTGGTTTGTTGTCAGCTGAGAGCTGCCCTGGCTTATCAGTGAACGAGTTTCAGCCTTTAGTGAAGTCAGAGGTGGAAAAAACAAGGTTTGAGTAGTCCCAGGTGGAAAGGCTGAACTCCAGGGTAATGAGCAGGGCCTGGGGAATGGAGCAGGGCTGGAGGTTTTGGAGAAGAGACCTCATGGATGGGGAGGGAACGGAATCGAGCAGTGGAAAAGGATCTGACCAGGTTACTGCTTTTGTCTCATGGCACTTTGAAAATAGCAAACAAAAGCAATGCAAGACAGCTTCTTTCTTTGCAAAACAAATCACCAACAACAAGAATTAATTTAGTGTCTTAAAGTATCAGTATAAACAACTTTGTGTTTGAATTTCTCCTTTCAGGTATTGGAAATCTGACTGAAGTCTACGTATCATGCACTGGAGAAGGTAACAATGCTTTAATCCTAACTCTGATGTGTTGGTGTTAATTTCTGTTTGTTCTTAACATCATTGCGTTGAATGTCAGAATCTTCTTTGCATTGTTTGTGCTTTAAAGAATCTGCCCTGGAGTTTCTCTGTGCCCTGACAGGGGGTTTTGATTTCCCTTTTGAAAAGAATGTATAAATGTGCATTTAAGTTCTTAGGGGTGTATACGTTGCATTTATGCAATTCTACGTTGGAAAGCTTGTGGAAAATGTGGAACAGTTTGCCTTCAGCTATTATTGTAAGTGGAAAATAGTAAATCATATATATTTAACAGGATGTATGGAAGTTGTAGAATGAATCTTACAAAAGGATATTGATATCTTGTTATCAATAATATCTCAGGGTTTTTTCCTGGTTAGGCTCTTATTGTTCTTGTCAAGAGATTTTCAAAATTGCTGTTTAATTAATCATTGAACGATTGACTCTGCAGTTGAATTAGTCAAAAAAAACCCGCGGCGTTTCTGAAACTCAAATTTTCTTAATGGCCTCTCAGTTTGAATGTCAAAGGGAATCAATCTTGTTAGTGGAGAGGTGGGTTTTGTTCTGTAGAACCTGAAATTATCTTGAGGGGTTTTTTCCGACATGCTTTTAAGTCTGAATTGTGTTGTTTCCAAAGGAGAACAAGATGTTTTCAGAGCTTACAATTATTTGAAAAATAAATGTTGTCATAGTTTTAAATGTTATTACCGTATCTATTCAGAGAGACTACAGATGGTTTCTGACAAAAATATTTTAATTTCTGAATTCTTGAGAGTTTCTCCTTAGTCCTGGGTGGTGTTCACAATGAAAACTGAAGATGGAGATCAAGTAAATATTCTTATTCAGCCTGGCTCTTTTGGAATGTGCTATCTTGGTGTGACGTTTTCAAAGACAGTATGATAAATTCTGTGATAGATCACTTTCTAGCCTTTCTAGTGGTCTGAAAGGAAAAGCTTATTTCTTAATATAAAAGATAACTTTGAATAATGGACTCCTCATCCCTTTGGACAGTACTCCTAAATTAGCCCCAGAGCTCCTTCTCAGGTGAAATCTCATTTTCAGGTTCCCCACGGTAAGAAGGAGCTGCTGATCCCCATTTCATGTGGGAAGCGTTTTCAATCTGCTGATGAAAAGTACTTCTGAAGAGTTAGGCAACCTTGATTAATTGAGCCTGAATAAGAAGTGCAGGATCAAATCTCAGGATATTATTTTTAGGCTGCAGCCTTGTGTTCTGCATTCCAAATCCTTAAATGCCGGGTTGATAGGAAGTGTGGAGGACTGGAGCAGACAGTTCTGGGCACGCTGGTAATGGCTTGCAAACGCTGACACCAGCCCAGACAGGAGGATGGAAATTGCTTTCTGTTTACAGAGCCTTTAACTGTTGGGTAAACACTCCTCATTAGTGAGGATGTGACTGGAATTTGGGTTAAACGCCTCCGTTTTCAATGGCATTGGGAGTGAAGGGGTATGTGAAATAAAAGCTGAGGTTGGCGAATGGGAAGCCGTTAAAAGGGAAGCGTTAAAAGGTCAGCGGTGTCCTGTGGGGTGTTTAGGTCTGGGAATGGCACCACAAAGCAGGATTGGGTTCTTGGGAACAGCAATGTCATCCAAGCTGCTGAGATGTCCTGAGCAGTGAGCTTGGTGTGTCTGAAGTGTGCCCCTGCCTTGGGATGCAGCATCGTGCTCTCAAAGAGCAAGCACGGCGTGTTTTTTTAGGGAGGAGTGGTCACACACTCTGCTGTTCCTGGCAAAATGACACATTTGGGGACTGCGAATTCAGCTTTTATACATATTTCATCTCTGGGGGAGGGCAGCTTTCTATCCCACGCTCCTCAGCAGCACGTGGGCCTTGCTGAGTCAAAGCCAGGTCCTGAGGAAGCCAAGTCTGGGCTTTTGCTTCTGGTCTTGCGGCTCAAAACAGGCTGTGGTTGGCCAAAGCGACTCCAGAAGTCGGGATTTGAAAGGAAACGTTTGTGCATTGTAGTGGTATAATTACAAAATTCTACGTGATTACCTGTCAAACTAATTAAAACAGTGACAGGCCACCAGTCCTCTTAGAGTTTGTAGCATCTGTGCTTTGTATTCCACAACCAGGCTGAGAGTGTAATTTTAATTAGAATTATTACCAGCAAACAATGTACAGTCGTGCTGGAGAAATGTCCTAAAACTGAGTGTGCTGGGTAAGAGCTCTGGAAAAGGAGATTCTGATGAACAGAGTCTGAAAAGCAGCTGTTTTTAGGGCATGGTTTGACAAGATTGGGACTGGTTTTGTCCACTGGCAGCTTCCCCTTTGCCTGGCGTGGGACTGTTTGTGTCTGGCAGCTCTTGGCTGCTTGGCTCTGCCGCTCATTCTGGGTGGGAACAGGCTCAGCTGGAAGTGCTGGGGGTCGGTGTGTGAGAGCATTGCCTGGATGGACCCTTAACTGCCTCCAACATGGGATTTTTTGATCCCTCCTTCAAAGACAAGGGTCGTTTGTGATCTCCAGGCATCCTTCTGCTTCCCGGGATCCGTAACTGTCCTCCTCCCCTGGCTCCTCATTGTCGGATGTGTCTGCCACCATGTCCTCCTACTCTTTTCCTAATCCTCTGAAAATCTGCCATGTCCTTTCTTTCCCTCTTTATTACCTCCCGCTTCCCTCCCAGCCTGGTTCCCTTCTCCTGCTTTTCACCGTCCGTGCCTCTCTGCCATCCCCTTCCTTGGCTGCTTCCTTCTCCCCTTCTCAGCTGGGTTCCTCGTGCCACCCCAAAAAACCCTCAACATTAATCAAGAATCAGTTGTTTTAAAGTAGTTTGATCAACAGAATCACCAAAACTGCCATTTTATGGTGGATTAAGTTGTGTTTCTTAGAGGATGAGCTGGGAGAGAACATCCTGACTTTGCAGCAGAGTGAAATGGCAACTTTTGGATAGAACCAGGATTGTAATTAATTATTGCACAGTCTACATTTTGCTTGACATCTTGGGGTTTTTTTAATACTTTGAATAATATTTAGGATGGAGTCCTCGTGACTTGACTTTTCACCATAAGATCATGACAAATACTTGAGAAAAACTTAGGATAAAGTTGTGTTCAGTCACAGATGCCTGGCCAGGTCTTTTCCTTGCAAAGGGATTTTGGAAGAGCAGGTAATTACCAGGTGGCAGCTCAAGGGATGTGCCTCGTTCCAGCATTTCAGAGTATTTTCTGTCAGAATATGTGTGAGATGTGTTGTCTGTGTTCCCTGAGTGGGAATATGGGGCTGAAATGACACCAAGGAATGTCTGAGAAGGCAGCAGGGCTGTTAATTCTGGAATCTGACACAAGGAATACTTTGGCACAAAGCAAGTCTGCCCTTCTGCACTTGTTTGATATTGTAAAAGAGATTATTGTGGCCTTACAAGAAGGTTAAGATGTCGTGAAGTTTAATATACTCTGGAAATAGTCCTGTTAAAGCCACTGCTGCTTGTGATTGATGAGGCAGGTTATGATGGGAGCTCTAAATCTTGTGTTTGTGTGTGCAAATTGCCATTTCCCAGCCTTTTCAAGGTTGCTAACTTTATCTTGTGGTGCAGCCCATATTTAAGGATTTCATGTTGAATTAGCCTTTGATTAAGGGCAAAGGAGCTTTGATGATAAAATGCCACTACCAGTGGTTCTGTGGGCTGGCCTGGAATAACTTATCAATCACTCTCCATGACTGAGGACACGTTGTGGACATGAGGGTCACCCTTTGAGGATTAATTTTTCTGAGATAAACAGCTCATGGCTGTTGGATGATTATGGTCAGAAGCAATTACGGTGTTTTTAAACTGTTCATTACTACAATAAAGACTCACTAGACTGAGTTTTAAGCCTCTGCCTAAATAGCTGGGTCAAGATGTGTCAGCCTGGATTCCAAGGTGTTACTGCATGATAGGAGTTGCTTGGAATTCTGGCATAGGTGGGTCCTGGCAGTTTGTTTTCCCCATAATTTTTTCTCCTAATTACTGAGTTTCTGCACCTTTTAGGTGAATAACTCAAACAGCCAGCTGGCAGTCCCCTATAAACAGCAAACATCTATTTTCCAGATATTCTGAAGAACATTTCTCAGCTGGTTTAGGTTCCAGGTGCTTCTGATCCTCTGGGCTCCAGGTTTCCATTTTTCTGTCTCCTTTTTTCATTCCTGCAATGCCGTCATCAGCTGAGCTGAGGGATAGAATTGACCAGTACAGTGTGAGGACAACTTATGAGGCTTCTCATGGCTGGAAAAGTGGTGGAGCCTGAAAGGCAAAGCGTGTCTGAGATAAATCCCTATTTAATAAAAAAAGGGAGAGCCCCAAACACCAAAAATAGGAGTAGCTGCTGCCACAAGCACTGCTTGAAAGGGATGAAAAACCGTCTTATGGAGGGATTAGAGTAGTGAGGAATAAACTGCTGAATCACTGGGAGCAAGGAAGAAATAGAGAGTGGAGAGGCTCTGGAAAAAATAAAATGGCTGCTGGAATTCAATTAAAATTGCGGTAGGGTTTGCTGTGGGAGATGGAACATTCGTCATCCCGGGTCTCGTGGTGGCTGCTGCCTCGAGGGGTGCTTAAGAGAGTGTAGAGCTCCTGAAAAATGCTGGAGTGACACTGCTGCAGCGAGGAGAGCCCCCATTTCCTGCCAGACAGATGTGTTTTCCCCAGCACACCTCGGAGTTTGGATTGCTGCTCAGGCTTCAGGCACTGACACTTTTTTTCACAGATTATCTGAGGCAAGAGTTGTCGTTTCTCCCACAAGCTGGGAGAGGAGCACCCTATGGGAATGCTGCTGGGGCTGTGGTGCTGCAGATCAGCTGGGAGGGGGTTTTATGGTTTTTAATTTTCTTTAAATTATTTGAATTATTTAATAATTTTAGTTATTTAAGGATGTGCTTGTGAGGGGCTGAGTGGCTTGAACAGCCTCCACTTGTGCCATCAGTGATGTCCACGGTGCAAATCCAAAAAAAGCCTGAAACACCCCTAAAAGCAGCTCTGTCTTCAAGTGAAGGACACAAAATCAGTTTTGGAGATGGTGGAATTTAATCTAAAATCCAACCATTTTACTTGGTTTTCGGTGAGCATTTCTTGCTGCAGGTGGGACAGGAGGAATGGCCGTGGCTCTGACGGTTACTGAAATGGCTTCTTTGCTATCAAATCTTGTGTTAATCATTTGAAATGCCTTCAATGTGCCCTCAGCAATTTGAAATAGCATCAATTAACATTTAAGAAATTAATTTCTGACTCCTGGAATATTAAACATTTACTTTACAGATGGAAATGAGGTGTACTGACTGTGCATCTCTCGTGCCCCTTTTAACCCGCATCCTCGTAAGGCAAAAAATGCTAAATTGGCAAACACGAAGGTTTGTTTTGGTGCTGGAGTTGTGACACACGGAATTGTTGCTGCCAGGTTTGGTACTGCACCAGTGTCGTTAAATTCTTTGCTCAGATTCAAGGCCAGGCTGGACAGGGCTTGGAGCAGCCTGGGACAGTGGAAGGTGTCCCTGTCCGTGGTGATGCCTTAGGATTTTAGCCTTTATATTTTCATATATGTGTAATCCTGCAGTTCTTTAGTGTATAACTCTGAGCTCCACACAGAGTGTCAGCTACTGCTTTTCCCATTTTGGTCAGACACAACAATTCCTCGCCAGGCCTGAGAATCAAGGACACCTCACTGTCTCAGGCCCCAAGAAATGGAAACAAAAGTGAGTTGGGGGGGAGCAAACTGAGAGAATGGGACTGCACTGCCTGAAGCTGGAATTGGACAATTAACCTCTGATTGCAAACGGACAGAACTCCTATCTGTGCCAAAAACGTGTGGCTGTGTCCATCCTGGGTGCAGTCTCTGCGAGACTCCTGCACTGCCCAAGGTGCGCCCTGGGAAGGCCTTTCCATAAATCCCTGCCCTTTATCCTTTCACTGTGCCCAGCCTCTGCTCCAGGGCACCCTCTCCAAGGCAGCAGTTTTTGGCAACAGGAGGCATCAATGGCAGGGGTGGAACTGGATGGGCTTTAAGGTCCCTTCCAACCCAAACCATTCTGGGGTTCTGTGATACTGGGAAATGCAGCTGAAAATTAGGAAATCCCCAAACTAAAGCAAGGCCTGGATGAAACACTGATGTTGTCAACCCCTCATGGTTCACTATGGCACACTTTGATATTTTACTCCTCCTTTTAAAAGATTTGATACCTCGAAGTAAATGACTCAGACAGAAACAAAGGCTCTTCAGGAAATCTATAATTCAGATTAATCTTTGCGGATTAAAACATTCAGTCTGATCTTTGCTAGAACTGATTTTGTCACCTTTTTAATTATCAACAAAAATATTATAGATGTGATTCTGCAGAAAGTTGTTGGAGTGTGAGTCACTCAAAAAATGTTTCCCTGCGCTGTCTTTTCTGCTGGTCTTAGGTGAAACTTTGCATCCCTTGCCCCCCCGGAGGTGTTTGGCAAATGGATGCATGGCTTCAAAGGATCCATCTGCTGACTGAAGGGAGGAGAAATATTCCAATTTTGAAGTTTTGTTTTTCTTTGAATTTTGAGTCTCAGTTTCTCAGGATCACAGTTGTCCTTATTGAGAAGGAAAATAAGATGGTTTTGGTTTGTTTAATTCATTCTAACTGATCATTGTTCCTGTTTATACCATTTTAGGAACAGCATCTTTATGACCTTACTTGGAAATACATATTTTGTTTTGATTTCTCTTAATACTCTTTCAAAATTATTAATCTACACATCCCATGTTGCAAATTCTGGTGTTTTTTGTTGTATTTGGAAGGGATCTGTAGAGGTGATGTAGTGCAACTGCCCTGCTCAAAGTTTTCTAGTAAAATGTTATTTTAGGACTTGCTGAGTGGCAGCTGTCCTCAATCCACCATGTGGCATAAAGAGGGAATTGGAATATGACTCACTTTTTGTCTCCAGTCTGTAATTCCTTCTGCTCTTTTCTCATCACTTCAGCTCCCTTGCCACTTCTAAATCTTAGGAGTTATCATTTTGGTCTCACAGCCACTATTTTCATTCCTCTTCACACGAAACAACTCCTGGCCATCAGTCCTGTCCCGTGTCCCTCTTCCTTTTAGATCTGTATTTTCCTTTGTGCTGCTGACTCGTTGCCAGCTGTGAGCACGCAGAGTTGTGTGGTGCTTGTCCCTCCCTGTAATCTGTGTATTTCAAGAATTTAACTGGTCACTATTAAAATTTCCAGAACATGGAGCCATACCGGCAGTAAACTGCATTTCATGCCCTGCTGAAGTTAATGGGAATTTGGATCAGCTTTGTGGTGCCCTACTTCAAAGGAGTTCAAAGATCTCTTATTTCCTCATTTTCCTCTTAATCTTCGTTCCTCTCATTCCACAAGAATTATCACAATTCTACTGTATCACCTGCTTTGATACAGGAGATCTTATCTTCAGCAGAGTCCTTGAAGTCTTTTTTCTTCCACAGGAAGCAGACGGGGGGAAAAAAACCATTTTCATGCTGAACAGATGTGTCCTGATTTTCTTTGTTTTTATTTAGGTTTTGCCACTGTCTGTTATCCTACAATTAAAACACCTCATCAGAGGATGATGATCAGAGCTACCTCTGTTTCTTTCCCCCCTTTAAAATGTCACTAGAGCATCTCTTTCACTTCCTCTTGGTGACCTCTTTGGCAGCACTGAAGCTGCAGTGAGTTGTGCTTTGTTCCACCCCTGGAACTCAAGCCCCCACTATTGACAATCTCATATTGGTAATTCCTTTTGACACAGCTACAGGAATATGTTGTTCATAATTCCTTTTTATGCATCAAGATCTTCAGCTGTCTGGTCTTCTGCTTTCAAGCGTTCCAAACGCCTTGGGTGTGCTTGGGACCACCTCACTCCCATGTCAGCAGATGGAAGATCAGGAAGATTGGTCAATTAGGGAGAAATTCCTCCCTGTGAGGAGGGTGAGGCCCTGGCACAGAGGAACTGTGGCTGCCCCTGGATCCCTGGAAGTGTCCCAGGCCAGGTTGGACGGGGCTTGGAGCAGCCTGGGACAGTAGAAGGTGTCCCTGCCATGGCAGGGGTGGCACTGGATGGGCTTTGAGGTCCCTTCCAACCCAAACCTTTCTGCAAATGTTGTACAGGTGCTGTTACTGCATTTCACCTGCTGGTTTTCAGTTAATTATTTTAGTCTGAACTCTATTTCAAACCAAGGTGTAAGTGGTTTATTTCAGAGGCTCTCTGCCCATATTTCTGCTCTGAGATGTGAACCTGGGCTCTCTCCTTCCCCTGCCGAGCATCCCCAGCAGCACCACCACCCTGAGGCAGGAGCTGTGCTGTTTGTCTCTCACAGAGGGTTCTGAGCTCTGCAAGTCGCTGTGGTTTTGAGCCGAGCAGTGGAGCTGGCTCAGCCTGGCTCCCTGTGCTGTGCCCTGTGTGCCATCCGAGCCCATCGTGGGCACCTCTCAGACCCAAGGCGGGGCTCGCTGGCGCTGGGCTTTGCTCAGGCATCTCCCCAGGAGCTCCCATCATCTCTGCTGCGTTTTCTTCTCTCTGTCTTCTGTGCTTCCTGCAGCTTGCTGCACAAATCACATTGTTGGTTATGCAGGTTCTGGCCAGGGACCTGCACTTTGGGTTTGCTTTTGGGACCTTTTCCCCCTTCCTCAAGCCCTGTGTTTACCATCTGCATTTTAGAGACGCATTTCAAGTGTTTTTATAACCCATTGTGCTGTATTTTCAACTTGGTTAATTGCACTGAAGCTGGCTTTCTGCAGTAACACCAAGTGCTTGCAGTCTTTTTTGTTCTGTTCCAGCCTGTAGCAGAAAAAAATCACCACTTTCCAGATGACTTTCATTTTCCTTCCTAAGCCATTTTCGTGTAATTCTGCATTCCGATGCGCTCTCAGCACTAAAGCTCTTTATGCTGTGGTGTATTTTTAACTAATGATGTGTCACTGTACCAGCTTGGATTTTCTTGTATCTATTCTGTAAACAACTAAAGTTCCTTTTGAGTGGGAGGAGGAGGAGGAGGAGAAACGGTGCCAGAGAGTTACAAGTCGTGTTCGTCTTCATACGAGCAAAAGAGATCAGACTGGCCTAGGACCAAATTAATTAAATGTTCCATTTAGTGGAAGATGTCAGTGAGGAATAGATAATTCTTCCCATCATAAGTGCTTGGCTGGTGAAGGAGAACAGCTCTGTGTGAGCAAGAGGCCTCTGAATGTTACACAAATGTCAGAGCAGGAGGAAAAGTTCTGAGGCTGAGCCTTTGCTGGGGAATGTTATCTCCTGGCTGGATTTTCAGCTCCCACTTTGCCATTAGGAGGGGCAGCAGCAGAGTGCTTGGGGATTGCAGCAGCCAGAAGGACCAGAGGGTACTCAGAGGAGTTTTTCCTGTTAGTGGACTGCAGTGCCAGGTCCAGGAGGGATGGGAGAACGTGTGGGTTTAGAGGATAATTGCAGACAGAGTAGCTATTATATTTATATTTCATCAACTGCTAACTTGAGGAGAGAAGGGTAAACCCTCTGGGATTAAAAGGACTTGGTCAAAGTAAAACAATGTCTTGACAAGAAGGTTTTTTTTATTCTTGGCAGCGTGTGGGAGGAGGCTGCAGTGCTCACCTATCTATAATTTTCTGTCATAATTGAATATAGCTGTAGTTTCTGAAACTTTATATATCCATAAAACCAGTTACCTGGAATATGTCTGTTAAATTGCAGTGCTGTAATCTCACACACTGTGCAGCAGGTAACTTTAATAACCATTTCCTGATGTAATACTGCCCTCTGCTTAAAAAATGCCAAACTTCATTGCAGACTTGTACACTTAAACCAAAACATACCTGAGCAAAAATATGCATGGTTTCTATCCAGGATTTTGCATCATTTGGGGCTGGAAGGGATTTGTGGGATGTAAAATGTGAGCACTCACTGGATCAACTCTATTGCAGGTGGATCATTTTACCCATCTGGATTCTTATTAGAGCTGTAAAAAATCATGTGTTTTTTTTGTTATTCTGCTGTAAAATGTTGATATAATTTTAATTTATTATCAAGAGTCTTGAGTAGAGGTTGTTAGGTAAAGAGTTAAACTAATTTAGGTATCCATGAAAATCAGAATGGCTCATTTTGATTAATCTGCTTGAAATAAATGCCTGAAAGGTGAAAAATTATTTGCTTGTCATGTGAAGTGACTTAGTGTACTTCATCCTGCCACCGTACATCAGACGTGGCTTTGCTCATAGCCCCTGTAAGCATATTTCCTGTGGGACAGCAGTATCTTAAATTACTCTTCTCAGAGAGGATGCAGAGAAGCAGTTCCCCGTTTCACTTGATTTCTTTATCAGTTTATGGTCCACTTCACAGACAAATGTGGTTTACACTGGTTTACACTGATCTTGGTTATCTGCACAGCACTGCTTAATGTCAATATTTTGGTTGAGCTTTAACTGTGCAAACTTGAGCACAGCTAAATCTTCCCGGGATTTGACCAACTGGACGTGGCTCCCTGGTGCCCGTTGGGATGTTCTCAGCACCTGGGGCAGCCAAAACTTGGCAAAATAAATACATGGGAGATGCCTCAAGTAGGTTATAAATGCAGAATCACCACAGCACGCAGATGTCTGGCAGGGTTTGTGCTTCCCAACACGAGTCAGAAATGTCAAAGACGCAAACGTCATCACCAGTTTTGGGTTGTTTTTCTCACAGTTCCCCACGTCACTCTCAGCTCTCTTGGTGGAGCCTCAGCTTGTGAGCACTCGGGCATGTGTCAGCCTTAACCAAGGAATTAAACCAGCTGGGCTGGGAGCCACTGAAATATTAACAAGAGAATAATCAAGATATTGAGTCCCTGACAGCTGTCTGATACCAGGTGATCACCTCCCGCCTGCGGAGGGGAAGGGGCTGCTCTGTGCACGAGGAGGGTGAGAGTCCCCATCACGTGGGGAGGTTTAAATTGGATATTGGGAAGAATTCTTCCCTGAGAGGGCAAGGAGGCCCTGGCACAGCTGCCCAGAGAAGCTGTGGCTGCCCCTGGATCCCTGGAAGCGCCCAAGGCCAGGTTGGACAGGGCTTGGAGCAGCCTGGGACAGGGGAAGGTGTCCCTGCTGATTCAGAATTCCGATCTCAAAGTCTGGAGTTGGTGACACAAAGTGACAGAGTTAAAGCTCGGCGTTCTATATAAATATTAGATGTGATGTGTTCTGCTTTATTAGGGAAATCTGTTTGGCATTCTGGTACAGGGGAACTAATTGGGTCCGTAGTGAGTGCATAAATTAGGGCTGCCTTATGCAGCACCACTAATTTATGCACATAGAGGTTTGAAAATGTTCTAGACATCTTGAGAAGAGTTGTACGGTTTTAGTAAGTTAAAAAATGGCAAGATAACTAAAACCTGTACATTTATGGGCATCTTCTTCCCAGAGCATACACAAGCAATTGTACTATAAGTAAAACACTGAGAAATATATGAGGTATTTCAGGTCAAGAGTGTTTCAAGCTCCCATCTATCAGATCTGACCGGATAATTCACAATTTGTAATTACTGGGCTAATTTAGCGTGATTTCCTTATAATGGAGTGTGTGAGGATTAATATCTTGTATTTCCAGAAGGAATTGGGGAACATTTGTCTCCATAAAGATACAGCGGAAAGCAGTGAGATGTGGAAAGGTGCATGGGTGTGCCATCCTATCCTTTGGAACATGGAAAGGATAATATGGAATATGGAAAGGATAATATGGAATTTGAGTGTACCGAGTGCATGAGGAGGCCTGTTAAAGGAGAGGGAGACCAAAAGGTTGTTCCTTTCTTTATTTCCATTTAAGTGATAGGAACCAAGTAAGATGTGAAGGCTGCCAGGTTTGCAGTCTCGGTGGGATTTACGTTGGGTGCCCCAGCTCCTCAGCACAGCCACGACTGAAGCACTTTTTCTGCCTGGAAGCAGCGTTGCACATGGATTTGGAGCTTCCACACCAAGTTTCAGTGGTTGCCTCCAAGGCATGCTGTTCTCTAGACTGATTTTAACCGGGGAATTAATACTTCCATCATCCGTGAGCACTCTTTTTTCTACAAAGACGGTTTAGGCTTACAGAGGTGTTCTCAATGTATAATAATTGTGTGTCTAGAATATACCCTTCAATTAAAACAAAGGAGCTTGAAAGGAACGAAATAAATCCACCTCTAAAATGAGTAAGTGCTCACAAGGTTTCCATTTAATCAATAGCGGTGTCGGCAGTGATTGCGAAAACTTGAGCGCAGCGTTGTAATCAGGGATGTTTTTCCTGGCACGGGGGCAGAAAATACACTGATTAATTAATTTCTATTCCTGGAACGAGCCAGCCTCCCAGCAGAGCTAACCTGAGCAGCTTGGTGACAGGGCAGGATGCACTGAAAATGTAAAAATGTAAGAGGTCCCTGAGTTGATGTCGTCAGAGCCGAGGCAGAACCCGTGGCCGGGGGCCGGAGCTGATTAATGAGTCCGAAAGGACAAGTGGCAAAACTTGAGTGCTGGGAGAACCTGGTGCTGCTTTTGATGTAGAGGGTTTATTGAACTTTTTTTTTGCTTGGCTGGGAGCTATTTTACGACTTTTCCGAGGAGTGGTTTTGATGTTGGGGCTGTTTTAGACTAAAGAGCTTTGCTGTTTGATTTCTGGCTCCGCAGCCTGTCCTTGCTCAGCACAGGATCCTGGTTTGCTGTGCCCAGGAGGATGCAGCCTGAGATGGGATGATACCTTTCCCATGAGATGGGGAAGGTAACCAGCTTCCTTCTAGGAGCTACTGAGGCACTAGTTGCATATAATCAGGAATGTTAACAAGGGCATTATTGTGCTAATTATTAGGCCTAATTACAGGGGAAAAAAACCTGGAAAATTTCACTGCCACTTTCTGCTAGACAGAACTTAGAAGCTTTCCAGAGACTAAATACATTAATTAATCTACTGTGCTTGTTTAAATAGAAGAATGTACTAAAATATTTCCCGTTTCATGGGGGGGAAAAAGGAGAAATAAGAGTAAGCAACCTTTCTGGAGAAGCAACCTATTTAAATAAGTAAAACTAAATAAATATATTCACAAATGTTGTTTTTGGTGATCCACTTGATGAAAAGGTGGATTTACAGCCCAGCAAAAAAAAGGCAGCTGTAGGAGAACAGGATATCAGCTGGAATGTGGGGAAGAATAATGAAGAGGGGGAGAGGAGACAGAAGTATCTGGTATTGGCCTTGGTGGCAAAAGTGGCTGATTGTGGAACTCCGGGGTGTAGGAGGGTGGGCTGGGAAGGACTCGGAAACCACCCCGTGCCACTTGGAATATCCCATGGAGGAGTTCCCCTGGCACTTTGTGTTGAGAGGGGGCCAGTTGCAGAGTGCCAGGGCTGAAAACACTTCGGGAGCCATTTGGATGAGGGGGATGACTCCTGCGGAGCGTCCCCCCGGGTCTGTGTGGTGTTCAAACCTGTTAAGGACTTCTGGAGTCTGATCCCAATTTTTCACATTGCTCAAACTCCACGGGGAGTGGCTGGACTGGCACAAAATCCCAATGCTGAAGTGCACGTCTGAAAGCTCGTTGGCTCCTAAAATCACCCCAAACCAGTTCAGCGCCTTACTGGTGCCAGTAAAAGCTGTGGTGGCGTTTGGCGCCGTCGCTTTACGTGCTGAGGATTTCGGGTGATGCAGGAACGTAAATGCTTTTATTGGACAGCTGCAACTTGCCCTTTATTCATTAAAACCCAGGGATGGATGTTGTGATCCACTGAGAGTGACAGGAACTGTGAAGAACTTCCAGCGTGGGATCTGGTTATTACAAACTGTAACTCAGCTTCCCTTTATTGCTGCTCTGGATGTCGACAGGTTCAGGACTTTATCATGCTGTGAATCAAGGCAGATTTTAAGAGGACGAGAGGGCCTTAATTTCTTTTTCTCCGAGTTTATTTGCACAGGAGGGTAAGAATTCCAGCCTGTCTGTACTACTTGAAGGAGTTAGAACAGTTGGATCATTTATTTGATGGAAACTTGGAGCGGTGTCATTGAAGTAAGAACAATTTGTACTTCAGAGAGCTACTTTGGGTAGAACTTCACCCATTTCCACCCTTTTCAGCCCTGCCACAATTGCTGTTTTCCAGGAGATCGGTGCTGTGTATTGCAGGGAAATCATCGAGTCAAGATGATCTTGTGCACCAACCACCTCCAAAGCCGAGCACTCCAATCAGTTCACTCAAATATTCATTAGGAGAGCAAACCCCTGCTGATTGTAATGAGAATTTTGTCTGCATAAAGCTTTTGTGAGTCGGGTCTCGAGTGGTGCTTTAGACTTCTTAAGAGTCTTTCAGAATCTTGGCTTTAAGATAATCTTTCCTAAAAATAAGGCAAATTGCTCTAAAAACCTCATTCCAAATTGATGGTATTTTTCCAGCAGGTCAAATGGACTTTGGACTAAGACGGGAAACTTTATTTTCTAAGGTTTTTTTTTAATAAACACGTTTTTGTGTGCTTGCATAAATACGTTTTTGTGTGCTTGCAGCTGTACTGCATAAATAGTCTTTGAATCATGCAGGGTTAATTAGGATAGCCATGTTCTGACTAAATTAATTGGATCATCTCAACATTTACCCCTTTTCTTGAAATCCATTCCCAAAAAAGTAGAGTTTGCAGAATATTTAATTCAGTCTGGAGGCAAAACGTTGCACAGAGGAAGGGAGGCTGCAGTGAGCACTTTCTTGTTTGACTGTCTTAGAAAAGCTGTCACTTAAAAGGCCCAGAAGCTGCCAAGAAAAGTTCGTGGAATCTCCAGTCTCACTTTTTTTGTCTCAAAAAGGGCTTTGAATAAATCTTAACTTTTTCTGACAGTGAAATGTTTGTGACTGAAATTTCCTGGGAGCTCTTCTGGAGTGAACATCCCCTACCCTGCTGTCATCAGCCCCGAGGGACGGGTGAGCCCCCGAGGAAAAGACCGAAGGCTAATGATGCAAGCTATAATTAAAGCTAATTAGAGAGTGCGACTGTAGATGGAGGAAACCAGGGAAGCTAAAAACTTGGGGTTTGCTATAGCTCAAAATCCCAAAAAAAGTGAAAGGTCTGGAAGGGGAAGGGAGTGACCCCTGGGGCTCCCACCCCCACATCTCTGTGGCACTGTGGGGAAATGTTTCTAAAAATAATAATAATAATTAAACTAATCCTGGTTGTGATAAGAAGCGTGGAAATGGTGGTCATTGTCCACCACAGCAATCTCTGGTTCAGCTTGGAAAGAGGACACTTGGCACTGCCAGGATGCTTCCGTGTCTTCCGAGGTTTCTAAAGGAAGTGGAGAATTTCAGTACTGAATATTATTTCAGGAATAATAAAATTCTTAGCTATGAGCCGTGTTTTACCTACTGGGAATAGTGTTGGGACTGGATATTTCCCCTGACTGATAATTTGGGGCTGTGTTCATGCACTGGAGTCTTGCTGAAAGAAGCAAAATTTCCAACTGGCCTCATTTTAATGTTTGGTTTGCAAGTTAAAATAGGACATTTTGGGTTTTATTTTGGCTTTGGAAAGCTCAGTGCCTGCTAAAACTCATGGCATTAAGGGCCCAAAATGTTTCTTGGCTAATGTCTTTTAAGACTAATGCCTGGAAATGTCTGTAATTCCCTGATAAGTTTTAAGGGAAATGAAGGTATTTTTTTTTTAAAAAAAAAAAGGGAAAGCAATGTCCTTTACTTGTATAATGCAGGAGTGTCAATTAAAAAATGGCAGCTTCTGGAATGAGAGCGACATTGCCAAGAATTTTTATAACTTCCTGTATTAGTGAGGGCTCAGAAAGCATTTGTCAAAAAAGATGAGCTGTGCATGAAAGCTTTCTGGGAAACGTGAGGCTTTTCCATCATATTAAATACCTTTTAGAAGGGATGAGTGCCTCGAAATGTTTGTCCTCTCAGTGCTTAAAAGGCTCAGCACGTCCCATAAGTTGCTGTGTTTTATGTTATTTGTGTGTGTGCATCCCTCTCTCTGATTTTCCTGAAATTTTGGCTGTTTGTGTCCACAAATCTCTGCTGCACTCGTGCTCTAATGAACAGAAAACTTCACGCAGTGCTCCGTGAGTTAGAAAATCCCCTTTTTAGTCCATTATCTTAGCAACTGCTTCATGTGGTTTTTTGTTTCTTTATTAGTTACAGAAATGCATTTGAAATGGCTTGAAAATAAAATATTCATCCGTTTTCTTTTAAACCTGTAGCCCTCTAGTCTGGTGCAGCCCAGCGTTCATTAGAAATAATTTGGATATAAATGGGATTGTACCAGAACTGAGCTCAGAGCAGTAATTACAAGTAAAAGCTTTGGTTACACTCAGTGTTGGAGCAGTTGGTAAAACCAGACCGCTGCCAATCACCAGCATTAGCAGGGATAATATTAAAGCACATTAAAGTTTATTTCAGGGAAGTTCTGGCTGGGGGTAAAACCGAGATCTGGAAAGAGCAGTGAAAAGGCTGAACTTGAATTATTCCAAATGAACAGCAGGGAAAAAAACTTAATGTTTGGCAGGACTTTTTCAGGAGGGTTTGTTAAAAAAGCACAGCACTTCCTTGGGATGAGTATGGGTTTGTAGGTTTTTTCAATATATATATATTTATGTGCGTATTTTATATTTTTAATTTTTTTCTCTCTATACTTAGAATTTTGAATAGCAGAGAATGTTTGTAAGCCAGCATGTTAAGAGGTGAGGAAAGGAAATAATCCAGGTTTTTGTGTGTGCATGTGTATGCAGACCCAACACTGAACCAGCCAAAGTAGCTTACTGACACAGCTCGAAAAAGCCAAGAAATAGTTTAAATTTTGTGCCTATTTAGCAAAAACTCTGAGTCACTCACTGGAAATACTTCAGCAAAATGTGAAAATAGAGACTGTCACTCCTATCAGCGCTTCCAGACTTGTTCCAGCATGCTTTAATGTGTATTTTTCTTATTTAAAGTTATTTTCTTGCATTCAAAACAGAGCCTCTTTTCCCTATTTATCACCATTCCAGCCCAGGCAAATCTTCACCCTGAATTTTAGTATTTATGGTCTTTATTTTGGCGAGTAGCAGGGTCGTGTTCCCAAAAGAATCTGCAGGAAAGGATCTTTGGAGGAGCCTTTATTCTTTCATCTTGGTGGATAAAAGTTCACAGTGGAGACAACACTGAGCCTGAACTCTGAATTCGGTGCTGTGTTTTCACAGGGAAGGAAAATCTGTGTAAATAAGCACTAATTACCCCTCTGACAGGCAGCAAACCCCAAATCTGTATCCATTTAGGATGCTGGGCTTTCTGTAAGCTGTTTTTCTGAATAATCTATTTTACGCATTTATTAACCTATAAATACATTTTTATAAATCTCGATGACATTCGGGTATTTTATTAACCACAATAAATGCCAGGGAAAATTGAATTAAGAAAGCTTGTAATGTGCTTTACTACCAGTCTTCAAATTTTGCTGAGCTGTAAATGGTCCTGCTTTATATCAAGGATAAATCTGTTTGCAGGCTACAGGAATAATTCTTTTTCTTTGTTGCCAGAGGCCCTGACCTTTAGGTTGATGGGTGGTTTTTAACAGCTTCACCTCCGTCTTATTCTCTCTGATTCTGGAGTAATTTGATTATCTGCCTTGAGCAGATAAAGTGAAACCCTTTAGGTGATGGTACAAAATATCTTGTAGAGCTCGAGGGGTGTTGGCCAAAGCTGGAACCACCATGATCCCACAAATACCTGGCAAAACACAAATTTTTTCCTTGTATTTGTCCCATTCTGACAATCACAACCTCAAAACAGGTACTAATTGGCCCCAAAATGTGGGGAGGAAGCAATATGTGCCCCCGAAAGTTGAGCTTCTTCCAGATGGGAACCTTCCCCTTCGGTTGCAGAATAAACTTTGTAATTGGAGCACTTTGCAGGGGATTCACCAAACCACATTTTCCTGGGTGAAGTTTTTCTGGTTTGCTCTGTGCTTGCTGAAGATGCTGCTCCAGAAGTTCATCCTTTCCTATTTATCCTCCTTTTTTACATCTCCTGCCCAGCTCTGAGCTTGTGCTGTTTGTTTACATGACCCCCGTGCTCTTGGCTGCTAGGGATGATGTTCCCTTCCTTAAATGTATTTTCTTTCCCCAAATATTTGTATGTGAGAAAGGCAAAGCTGGTCTTATCACAGTGTGGCTTTTCTTGTGAACCCAATTAATTTTTTCTCAGTTAATGAAGTACAATAACCTCATTATTTCAGAAAGCCACTTCATTTTTAGGGTAGCTAAACCAGTGCCTGCATTGAAATTAAAATTGGTGGAGCATCTTTGTGTGTGAAGACACTTCTTTAACTAATTCTGGATTAACTTCTGGTTCCATGATCACTCCTCGGGCTTAATTACATGGCCAAAACCCCTTTTTCCTGTGGGTTAGGCTGGTGGAGCTGAGGAGCTCTGTGAAGCTGAGAGCAGAATGTAAATTGTGTGTTCTAAAGGCGCTCCCCAGCGGGTCAGGGCTGGGGTTTCCTGGTGTTCCTGCTGGTTCCAGGTGCAGCTGGAGGATGCTCAGGCTCTGGGTACCACTGAGGGACCGGATCAGCCTCGAGCATCAGCTCAACAGGCAGAGGAATAGAGAGAGTTCAGGTGCATCCATGATGTGGGGCCCAAAATGTGGAGTGGAAAGCACTTTAAAAGATGATCGGTGAAAAAATCCATGGGTTTTTTTTTCCCAGATCCCAGGGCACAACAGGAACCTCTGCAGTGACTGTGGCACCACAAGCAGCAGCTCCAGTAAAGCAGAACAACCCCACTGATCTACAAGCATTCATAAACACAAACTGCAGGCAACTAAGAAGGCAGGAGGATGGGATGGGCAAAGGCTCAGCATAAAAATATCTGTCTTTATTTATTTATATATTTATCTTTGTCTCTGAAGTACAGAAAGGCCACACCATTTGTTTGTATTGACTTAAAGGTCTCATCTGAGGAGGCACTGACCACCTCATTCATTTATAAATCCTCCCTTATCTGTTATTTCCCGTGGATGGGAAAGAAATAATGCATTTAACAGCAAGATCAGTGGCACTGAATATCCTGGGAGAGGGAGGTGTTCGAGGCTCCACTGGATTGTTTTGGGTTTTTTGGGAATAGTGCAAATATAGTTTATTTGCATTAAATAATCTCCCTGCTATTTATTGGGCTGGAAGGCGGGCCAAGGGGTGGAAATAACTTCTTGCTTTTTATTACAGCAGAATTTAACTGTTGCAGGGGTGGCCCTGGCAGGTGGGGAAATAAGAGATGGTGAAGCCAGGCGTGATTTGACCCAGAAAAGATGTCGTGTGACATTTTGAGGTGTGTGCAGAGAAATCTGCTGGAGAGGGGTTGGATTTGGAGATCAGCTTGGAATAAAGACCCTCCTTAGAATGTCCAGAGCTCTCAGTATTGGTGCCTTTCTCTAGGGAGTCTTCCCCACTTATTTAGAGCATTTGCATGGAAAACCAGAAAATGCAAAGATGTTTTTCAAGTCATTTCATAAAAGCACTGCAGCTCCAGGGAGGTTTTAGGACTCTTTTGCTTGTTTGAAGAACCTGGGTTATCTCCTTGAAGATCTAAACAATGAGGGATGACAGCAAACAGCCTGGGTGTGTTTTCTGCGTGTTTTATTTCTGGCTGAGGAGGAGGCTGGCTGGAGACAGACACATCTGTCATCTCGGTTCTGGTGAGCACACATGAACTTCTTAGCCTAAAACGTGGTTTATCTTGTCTTATTTTATGAGTCTTCTCAGAAGTGTTGTAGGTGTGAGGAGCTTATTTTGGTATAAGCACTTATGCTGCTCCGCAGAGCAGTTCAGCAAAGAAATCACCCTCGTTCCTGGCAGAACGTGGCACGTCCATCATTCAGTATTGCTGTGAGTAATGTCCTCTATGATTTAAAATGCTTTTATGGGCACATTTATCTCCAAGAAAGAGCAGCCATTGACCACTTGCATACTGCATTGCCCCAGAAACCAAACAACAGCTGAATGTTCTTGTCAGACTCTGTTTTACTGGTGTTTTGGGGGTTTTTTTTTAAAGAAATGACAGGCAGGACCTCCTTAACATTTCCCATTTCTTTTGCCCTTCTCCTGCCTCTGGTGTTGGTAACACTCACCAGCCTCACTTTGCTGAGCAGCAGCAGCATCTCTTCAGAGCATTTTCATGTTCCTGCATTTATTCAGAGGGAGAACAGAGCAGAGACAGCGTGAGTAAAGTTTGCTTTATGGATGCACGCGCTAGTCCTCAAATGAGATTGCTCTGGGGATTTTTAAAGAGTCCTTTTGGCTCTGAACCAGACACCCCTTGGGGGAGGAATCCCAGCACCTCCCTTGGATGGAGCCATGCAGGAGGGAAATCCTCTAAAAGCTGCTGCAGGCCAGACTTCAACACCATGGTATTTTCAATGGAAGATTTAAAGGGCTTAAGGGAAAAAAAATCAGCTCCAATTGAAGGTCAGAACAACTGAAATGGAAGTACTTTGAGTGTGATAATCTCGGCTGGTATTTTATGAACTGCAGCTTTGTATCCCCGGGTCACTGTTTTCTAGCATTGATCACTGTAATCCAAAATCATTTCCCTTCTATAAAATGTGCTGCCTGTCTGGACTGCCTGCTCCTGGGAGAGAGAGCAGAGGGAGGGATGCAGGAACATCCCCACCCCTCTCTGAGGACAGAGATCCCTACCTGTGCCCAGGTGTGCACACTGCCCTGTCCCCCCGTGCACACCAGCTGAGCTCATGAATTACTTCAGCTCCCATCACATACTTGTAAGGCTTAAAAACAAAAACGCTTCTGGGCTAATCCAAAATACTTTGGTTGGAAATAATTGCTTTCCTGGTAGTTTTTGTAACGTTCATCATGCTCTTATTCTATCTTCTTTCTTACTCCCCCGGCCTGTAATTATGTTTTGAAACAGAAAATTTGTACCAAGACGAGTACAAGTGTACAGCTGTTCCTTTAGTCCTTAAATCTATGGAACATCATTGATTGAGCTGCACCCTCATTAGCAGAGCTGTTGGCGTGAGTGCTGGGCCCAGTGCAGACTGGTTCAGCTTCCATTTCATTGGTTTGTTTGGAGCACTGAAAGCAGCAGGAAATGGTGGGTGACAGATTCCAGCAGCCACTTAAGGTTTGCAGAAATTATTGACTGAAGCACAGGAGATCTGTGAATGTTTGCAGCTGACTTTGCTTGATTTCATATATGTGCAGTGCTTATATCCCTCTTTGTAAATCACTTGGTGGGTAACGAGTTGCCCAGAGAAGCTGTGGCTGCTCTGGAAGTGTCCAAGGCCGGGTTGGACGGGGCTTGGAGCACCCTGAGACTGTGGAAGTGTCCAAGGCCAGGTTGGACGGGGCTTGGAGCAGCCTGGGACAGTGGAAGGTGTCCCTCCCATGGCAGAGGTGGCACTGGATGGGCTTTGAGGTCCCTCCCAACCCCAGCCGTTCTGTGATTACAAGATAACGAACTAGAAATAAGGTGGGTGCAGGTTGAGCTGGAAATAGCCACAAAAATGTTGTGTGATTGCTGTCACCACCCAAAGGGCTCCATAAAACCCACCCAGACCAGGGAGATGCTGAGCTGCCTCCCTGCCCTTGGTGGCACTGTGACCATGGCAGGTGACCACTTCTGGCAGAGGGTTTGCAGTGAAGGGGTGCACAGCAGTGACGTGGGGAGAACTGAAGATGGGAGAAGAATTTTCAGAGCGAAACCAAGAAGCAGCCTCACTTCTAATAGCATTAAAGTCTGACTGGAATTCAGGAGAGCCAGGAATTTCTCCCACCTTCCCCTTTGTTCCCTCTTGCAGCTTGAAGGAGTCACAAGCAGTGCTTGAAGTCAGAGATAACTCAGGGTTTTGTGAATTATAAATTGTCTGTTTTGATTTGAAACACTCTTGCCTTCCTCATCTAAAACCAGCTGCTTAATATTACTTTGAGTATTCAGTTTGTACTGACCAGGGTGCTATATCTAATGTATAATTGAAGTTTTTTGAACATTCTACAGGTTGCTGAGCCTTTGTGACGTGCTAGTTAATGTCCAGCTTCAGCTCTGCTTCCTCACCTGGCCAGTTGCCCCTTATTTACAATGCAGAAATTAATCTTTTTCTTTACAATTAAGAAATCTCATTAGTTAGGGGAAAAAAATCTGAAAAATCCTGGCAGAAGAGAGAACCTCGAGAGCCAGTTGTTGGATTAATATTTGTGTTTGAATTTGGAGCTGGGATCCTGTCACACACTGAGCTCGGGAGGCTCTGTGGGGATGGAGAGGGCTGAGCTCAAGAGGAGTTTCATTGCTGGCTTGGATGGTTGAAGTTTGGATGGCTTCTCCTCTGTCTGCTGCCTTGTAAAAGTCAACTCAATGGCAAATCCCTGAGAGATTTGGAGCATCTCTTCCCTCCAAAGACTCTGTGGTTTGACTCTGGCATTTACTTTGCTAATGGAGGACCGGAGTCCACCCCGAAATCTGAGTCACCAGGACCTGGGCTCAGTTTGCAGCTGTAGAAATGCAGATGTTCATTAAAACATCCCTTTTTCCCCGTGGCTGGAATAGCTGTGCTGCCCAGCCAGGGTGTGGAATGGCTCTGGAGCTGGGCTCATCCCACCCATCTCCAGAGGGCATCAGAGTTTTCTGCACCTGCCTCTGTCAGAGCTCCTGAAAATCACTGCTTTATTTACTGCTTTTTTATAAACTGAGGGCTGATGAAATCACACTTATTGGCAGATTTCACAGGAATGGAGCCTACGAATGGATTATTACAAGTTTTATCCCAATGACTAAATTATGAGCTGTTAAAAAACCCCTTTTTATGTTATATTTAGTTTAATGCAGGCTGAAGTTGGAAATCTCAGTGGAGAGAGGCTATTTACAAAGGCATGTAGTGACAGGAGAAGTGGGAATGGCTTCAAACTGACAGCGAGTAGGTTTAGATGGGATATTGGGAAGGAATTTTAGGCTGTGAGGGTGGGGAGGCCCTGGCACAGGGTGCCCAGAGAAGCTGTGGCTGTCCCTGGATCCCTGGCAGTGCCCAAGGGCAGGTTGGACGGGGCTTGGAGCAGCCTGGGACAGTGGAAGGGATGGCAGGGATGGCACTGGATGGGCTTTGAGGTCCTTTCCAACCCAAACAATTGTGGGATTCTGCAGTATCCCATACTGGGATTCTGGATTCCTGGTGCTAGGTATGACCAGGCATTTGTTTTTTCACAAACAAGTGATAAACCCCCTTTATCTTTCCATCTCTTGCCTACCCACCAGAGCACACGTGGCCTCTGAAGCAGCGGTGGGGCACGTTCTGCTGAGCCTGGAAGAATTCTGTGGCGAGTTTAAAATGTTTGAGACATCAATTTGTCCTTTTAATGAAGGCAGAGCAAGATAAATAAGGCATGTATGCAGATGTCACTGGCACTTAGGCATGTGCATGTCAGCGTTGATAAAGCACTGAACTTCCCGGGCTGGGGCTGGATCAGCGCCCGTCTCGTCAGCGGAGCGAGGGGGGCTCATTTAGCACAGCACCATCAATTTTTGTTAGGGACAGATATGGTTTTGGGTTGTTTTTTTTTTTTTGCCTTCTTGAAGCTGGTTGAACTTGAGAATTCATCAAAATGGAAGTGCCCAGAGCCCAAAGAAATTCAAGGCGTGCGTTTGTTCTGTGTGTGGCACTTGTACTTCGGATGAGGAGACAGGAGGGTTACGTGAGCTGCAGGAATGCTTTGGGCTGAGGGAAAAAATTGCTTTTTTTGCCTTTTTTTTTTTTAAAGTGCATTATAATGAAACGGACTCTTGTTGCATTTGATCACAAAAGCGCTTCTTAACATGATACTCAGGAACATCATTTTCTTCTCTTGGGCAGCCATAGTTCACAGTTGCTTTGGCAGCTACATTCTATTTAATCTGTCAATTTTTCTCACATGGTGTAGCTGCTGTGAGAGAAATTGGAGCTGTTATAGTCTGTGCTTTGATACAGTCTGGGAAACGCAAGGTGGGAGACAGCAAACCAAACACAGCACGCCAGTAATTCCTTGAAAATCGCTGCTGTTCCAGCACGGCGATTTCCCATCCTGGGGAGCTGTCACCATTCCTCCTGCAAGGAGATGCTGTTGTTTGTATCCTTCTTTTTAATTTGTTTTGGTGCTGCCTGTTAAATACACTCTGCAGGGCTCGGGAGCTTTTCCCCAGTTTCTTGTTTCTAATGGTTCTCTGCTCTCTCCACGTTCTGATTTTGAGCGTCCTGGTCTGTGGAAGGTGTCCCTGTTCATGGCAGGAGTGGAACTGGAGGGGCTTTAAGGTCTTTTCCATGCCAAACCATTTTGGGTTGGATGGAATCACAAATCAGACTCCTCTGTGTGTACAGCCTCAAATCCAGCTGCCTTCCTTGATCTTGGGAATATTCCTGATGTCTGGACTGAGTCCTTAGAATATTTCTGAGTAACAGCAAATTCTCTGTGGCAAGGAGCTGCCTCATTCCATGATCCCGAAGGGATTTCATCAAACAGACGAGAATATCTCTTAATAGACTATTTCTTTCTTGGTCTCTTTCTCCAAAAAACCTCGGTGAATCAAAAATGGTTTCTCTGTGGAAGTGTGAAGTGACTTCAGCAGGGAAGTGTGATGGCCACTCATGGCCATGTGATTTCAAAGAGAAATATGCTTTTCAGATGGTATTTTGGGGGACTTGCGTATATTTTAAAGAAAATTCAGTGGTGGAATAATAGAGGAATGGGTGTATATATACCATAGATAGTGGTTTATATTTTAGGAAACACTCCGCTGCTTTTTAGAGTAATGAATAAACCTTAAACACTTTACCTTAAACACTATTCAGTAGTGTCATTTTTCTTATGCTTCCAAATCCAAATAAAAGTGACTTTTGCAACAACTCAATAAAAATGCAGTAAAACCAAGGCAGCAGCAAGCAGTAAATCCTGTGCATTTATTCAGTGTACGTTTCACAGAACTGGTGCCAAATTCAGTATCTCTGGTGGAGCCTGATGCAATTTCCTTGAAGTTAATGGAATTACCTATGTCAGGATCTCACTTCTGCGCTCTCTCTCTGTGACCCCTTGCTTGTCTTTGCTCTGAAACTTCCCCACTGCTGTTTTCAGATGGCTTCACGTGTCTGAAACTGGTGTGGATCAATGGATTTTTGGGTGTTGCTGCTGACCTTCACAGTGCACTTCTATTGATGTCCCTAAGTTTAGTGGTACATTAATTTTATGCAAATTCTATTTGTAATTTCCAGTATTATCTGCTAGTATCATACTCCTCCTGTAGCACCTACTGGCATAAATTACACCAAAGTAATTATCAGTAGGAATTCAGCTCTGCTCACACCACAGTGTTTTCAAATTGTCATTGCTGCTGCTTGGAACAAATGCAGAAATTGGTGCTGAATTGGCCCTTTTTGTAGGATTTTCTGGATGTGATTTTATTAAAAAGGCACTAAACATCCCCACTAAATAGATAAGAATGTGATCTACCTACTTGGCCTGCACGAATGGGAGGTTCCCCCACTTTAAAATATTATNGATCTACCTACTTGGCCTGCACGAGTGGGTTAAAGTATTACATGGACACAAAGAAGGGTCAGAATAACTTTGAAAGCTTTACAAAGCCAGACTGATCAGAGCTTTGGCCTATTTAAGTTGCTGCATGTTTTTGCCGTCTAAACCAGTCTTTAATTACGTATTTTCTATGGAGTTGTCACTTTGGGTATTCCTCCTGTGCAAGCTCTAGTTGTGTTTGTGTTCTTACAAGGGTCAGTCCAGCTGGGTTTAGAGTTTGAGACCTTGCATTGCTCTGTCCTGCTGCTCTCACATCCCAACGCGCTTTATTTGTACCTGGTTTAGAGTAGGGAGAGCAGAGAGGGGAAAAGTCAGAGGGAAGGGTGAGGCTGAAGGCTGGGCAGGAATGAGATCCCAGTGGATCCCACCATGGCTCACCTCCCGTCCCCTCTGAGGGTCGGGAGCGGTGCCACGGCCGCTCCAGGCGTGGGAGCCCGGGCTGGGGAGCAGGGATGCTGATGCTGTTCCTGGGCAGGGCAGCTCCTCTGCGAGCTCCAGGGCTGTCAGGAGGAGCAGCCGTGCACAGGGGAAGTCAGACCTTCCCTTCTGATCTCAGAGCGCACATCAAACTGCGATTATTCCAGCTTAGGGCCTGGAGCCGGGAAGGGCTCTGCTGAGAGCAGCCCCAGGAGCTGGCCGGGCCCCAGGTCTGGGAGGAAGGGGCAGAGTGAGCACAGAAGCAAAGGCAGAGTGTCTGGATGAGGCTGCTGCGATGCCTTGGTGCCCTGAGGAGTCACCCGGCCTGACTGAGGAGAGAGCACAGAAGCAAAGCAGAGTGTCTGGATGAGGCTGCTGCGGTGCCTTGGTGCCCTGAGGAGGGAGCACAGAAGCAAAGGCAGTGTCTGAATGAGGCTGCTGCGGTGCCTCGGTGCCCTGAGGAGTCACCCGGCCTGACTGAGGAGATGCGAAGGGCTCTGCTGCTGCCCACTGCTCCCTTCCAGCGCTGCCCTTCGAACCCACCAGGCTTTTCCCGTGGGTGGCCGTAGGAGGAGGGCACGAGGCTGCCCCCAAGGACCACTTGATCTCCTGGGACCAAGCAGCTGGAGGTTTCCAAGGACCTCTGTTGGAAGTGGGGCTCTGGTCCTTGGCTTTGCGCAGCGTGGATTAAAGGGATTAAAAGGAACATTGGGATGTGAGCTGCAGCTGTCGGAAGGGAAGTTTAAAGGTCCCCATATGGAAATTTTGTGGTCCCAGTGTGACATGTAATCCTCCTACTCTCACACGTATTAAATTGTCATCGGGCATGGATTGATCCCGGCTGCTGGGGGTTTAATCTTGGCATTTACACGGAGTTCTTTATGCTGTTTATGCCATACTGTCCCCAGATCCTCACTGATTCCTCCATGGAATGCTGCTCCTCATCTCCTGGCAACATGGGAGCTTTTAGTGCATTCTCACTTCTAGCACAATATTAAGGTCTATGTATTTGGGAAATATTGTCTGTTCTTCTTCTCTTAAGCCCTTTTTTCTGAAGGAGAGAAGTGATAGCACAGGGCTGCAGGATAAAGGAACTGGTCCTGATGAAATGAATTTTAATTTGTAGTTCCCTGATAATGATCTCGTGAAGAGCCACTGATATACTTCTGGTATAATATCTATAATAAGAGCTCCAAGAAAGAACTCATTTGATGCATATCCAGGCAGCCCTGTTACAATGCTCCAAGTCCCAGGATGTTCTAAATAAATAAATAAACTCTAAGATTAATCTATTAACTGAAATGAATTCAGCACAGAAGGAGTTGCTGCACATCCTGGGCCTGCTCACTCTGTTACAGCTGTGACATGGCTTCCCAGATGGCACAATTATCTTCCTAAAATATTGTGGAAAACTTCCATTTGTCATTTGGATTAGTGCAGTGAGCTTTCCCTAAACACAGGCAGAGAGCTCTGCCTCTCTGTGTTCTTCATGGCAGTAATTAGCAATAATTCACTTGGAATCAGAAAAACACTTTACAGGAACAGGGAACGAGCCAACTTCTTCCATTTCCACTTCTGAAATCGCTGTCCTGCGTGGCTGTATCTCAAATCTTTGACATCAAACCAGACCTTTACATGGTTTTCTTTTTCTGATGAGTATTTTATGTTCTCCTAATTGGACTGTCAAGGATTTCAGATGGTGGGCATGTTTTCAACGTGCACTAGGCTGCAATATTTACACTAATCTAGGATGATAAAAATAAGACTGTTTATTCTTTTATCAATCAGGAAGCTGTAGAAGATGTACCTTCAGTACAGCCAGCATCAGGCCCCTTTTTTATGGTATTTATGAAATTATAGAGGTGTCTAGTCATGCCTGAAGCATAAATGATGTTCCAATCCTAAAATGTGAAGCTGTTTACATTTTTTGAAGGGCAGGGAAAAAAAAAGAAGTGCTGAAAGTAAAGGTGTAGGACTAGAAAAATATTTCTCTTAGGAAAATATTTAAAAGATCCAAACATTTTGTTTATTGTGTTACCACGTAGAATGGGGTTTTTTATTTTTTATTTTTAGGACTTAATCTTTGCAAGCCTAAATTTGAGGAAAGAAAAGAAATCTGTAATAAGGGAGCATTGTATGATAATCTGGCCAATGATCCTTTAGGAGAAACTTGGGGTTTCCTTAAATTTTCTTGCTACTTGTTGAAAAAATCAGGCTAGTTTTTTGTTACGTGATTATTGTTGCTTGATTATCACTGAAACATCTTCACGTTGTGGGAAGTGATGCCTTAACCATCGGTGATGTGACACAAAATTGTGGGAGAACATAGGATGTGAGTTTAGGGACTCTTAATTCTGCTGGTGAATGGAATCTGGTTTGCTTTTCCCCCTGTATTTTTAGGGGGAAAACATTGTTTCCCTGCAGGTACAGAAGGGATGCCTGGATGCTGGGTTTGCTATGGGAGGAAGCACATACCGATAAAGGAAAGCCCTTGTAACTAAAAGCAAAGCCACTTTAGTCCCACCCGTTGAGTAAACGGAGCTCTGGGAAGGGGATGACCTCCTCCAGGAGAGGAGGAGAGAGGGCAGAGCTCTGCAGGGAAATCCCTGCCTCTGGAGCATCCAGGGGTACGAGTCCAAGTGCTCTCGAGTACTGAGGAGGGAAGATTACGAAGCAGAAGCCTCTTGTCCAGAGAGACACACTTGACATTTTGCTGAGTGAAATAGAGCTGGTAGGACAAAATAGCACCGACTGTGTCGAAGTTATCCAATCCTTAAATTTCATTTTGAGGCTGGCAAGGAACTGAAGGCACTGAATTAGGTCATTTTCTGTCTGTGGTGAGCCTGGCAGCAAGTGGGGGGAGAAAAGGCCTGACTGAACACCTCAAGCTATGCTTGAATATCTGAGATTGGGAGTTCTTTGGAAGTGCTTTTCATTTAGAAAAATAAATTAGTCAAAATGAAATTATTTCCTCCCTTCCCTCACCCCACATCTTGGTTTTCATCGGGAAAAATGTCTTTGAAGGATATTAAAGAATGGCTAGAGCTGGTGAAGACCCCCAGGGACCTTCCAGCCCAGCCCCAATCAGAGCTGGGGCAGCCAGAGCAGGTTGGCCAGGGCTGTGTCCAGTTGGGATTTGAGCATCTCCACGGATGGAGAAGCCCCGGTGTGTCTGGGCAGCCTGTTCCAGCATCGTGCCAGCCTTGCTCAGGCTCCGTGCTGGATTGATCCAGCGTTTCCTTGTCTCTCTGGTTCTGGGGAGCCCCGACTGGGCACGGGGGATGAGATGTCACAGAAACACCCTTCATGCAGAGTTTTGGGGTTAATCAAGAACAAAACCTGTGTGACTGTGGCTGAAAGCATCTGAGGGAGTGGCCATTCTAGAACAGATGACCTTCATTTACTGGCGGTAAGTTTCCCGAGGAGAAGGTTGTCCCGGAGCAGACTGGGTTTATTTTTGGAGCCTGGGGTGTGTTGGCAGGAGATGAGTTCCTTTTGGAGCTGAGGCACTGACAGGACAGGAAAACCATTCCACATCCAGACCTATTTATATCCTTATTGTAGGAAGGTTGAGAAATTACACCCTTGCAAAGACCTCTGGGTCAAATATGGTGAGAGAATTTGTGGGGACTTTATTTTTCCTTATCCACAAGGCCATCCTATATTCCTATCATTCTTTACTTAGTAATTTTTTTTTTTTTTTTGATGATCTGATACAACTTCATTCTCTCTGGAAGTGGTTCCATCTCAATCAATCAGCGGAGCTCCTGCTAGGAGGAGGTTAAATTCTGTGCAAGCTCATTTCTCTGGGTCCTGGGCAGTTTTAGCTTAGGGGGGTCACCTCAAGGACTCGTGTCATGAACTGACCCCCTGCAGCAGCCACACAGTTCTCAGCTGCCAATCCCCCGTTCAGCACCAATAAACACAGGTTTTCATCCCTGTAATGAGTTTCCTGCAGCAGAGTGCAAACTCCAGGGTTTCTGGTTATCAGCAGATAATCATATTCTGGCAGCGGTTCTTATCTCGCACGATAAATGTCCTGAGGATGTGATTATCTCCCGATACCTCTGCAGCCTGCTCGGCTTTGTTGTTTCCTCACTGCATTTGCAGTCCCTGAGGTTGCTTTTATCGTGGCAGTGAAGGAATAAAAGTGACCATTTACTTGTTGGTGTCAGGCAGCTGCATTAAAGCCCCAAACACCCCAAACCAGGTATTAAAGAAAAGCAAATGTGTTTAAAAGCCTTCTCCTGCGGCTTCCATTTCCATAGCTCCCAGTGTGCAGGTGGAATGAGGCAAAGCTAGCAGGGATTCTGGAAGCCAACAGGCTTTTTTGTATCCAAATTATCTCTCCTCCCTATTGGAAACTTAGGTTGGTTCTTTTAAACCTTTATGACACCACTGGATTTCCTAAAGGTGCCTAGAATTTAAGGTGACAACACTTTTTTTTTTAAAACAGCATTAAAAGTTGTGTTTTTGAGTAATTAATTGCATTTCTAGATTATCTTGGAGAAAATTTAGGTCTCACTAAGCAGGCTCTGATGAATGAGAGTCTGGTTCATCACTCTATGATGAACAATTTTTTTTTTTTTAAGATTAAAGAATTAAGGTCAGTTTAAAGGTGGATGCACGGTGCTTGGCAAAGCACAACAATGCAGTGACCAGCAGTGTGGAAATCTGGGGATATGCTGGAGAAAGCCAAAGTTATTTTGTAGAGAAAAAGATAGGAAAAAAGTTGTGAAATTTGTGCAGCAATTGACGGTGACGGTAAATGAAATGCAAGGTACATTCAAGCATGTACATGTATACAGAAACACAGTAGCACTGATGTGTTGATGCAATAAATTATTAATACTTTTGAATAGCCAGAAATATGCTAATACTGCAGAGGAGTGCGTGGAGTGTTAATGTGTTCATTTTCAGTGGGGTCAGAGAGGCTCTGGTGCAGGAAGTTTAGGCTTGGGCCATTCTTAGATCTCTGTTTTGTGCACTGTATCAACATAAAGTGTGTGGAGGCAACGAGAAGTTTAACCTAGAGCATGTATGAGATGTATTTGAACAATGCAAGTGCTGAAGTGATGAAATTTCAATCACTTAAAGAACTTTCTTTGAAGGAGAAAAGTGCAGCAGTCATTTCATTTTCCTCATTACGCTAAACAGAATTTTTATTCCTTCCATAAGAAGCATTCTGTGCCTGACTTCACCATTTCCCTCAAAAGATCACCTTTTAAATGTTACTTTTTTTATTCTCAACGTGAGGTTTGATGTCCAGATCTGGGGCCATAAAGGTGTAGCCACAGTTTTTGTCACATCATCTGGGAAACAGAGGTTAACTCTTGTCTCCAGCATTTTTTTTTGGCTGCTCAGACCTTTTTGCCGAGGCAGCACATTCCCTGCTGAGTTGAGATCTCTGATAAGCACCTGGCCCTTGGGGCTTCCTTGAAGGTCAGCCCACATGTGGAATTTGTTGTTATCGGGTAGGAAAAGTCACCTGCTCCCTCTGGGACCTTCCCCAGGGATGGGAATTGTTGCTTGGAAGACCCTGCATCCCAAATAACGTTATTGTGCTGCAGGAGAGCGAAGCAGGTTTATGGGATGTAGCAGGGAAAACCCATGCAGGTGCTGTCTGGAAAGGAATTCCTGTGCTGGTGTTGGGAGAGGTGGGAGCAAAGCACAACCAGGCCTAACACAAGGAAAAGTGAATCTTAGCTTGAAGATCCTCCGAACTAGAAGCCTTAATGACAAAAATAGAGACAGTCCATGAGATTGGGACAAGAAAGATCAAAGTCACCAGGCTGTGTCATCACTAAAAGAAGGTCCTGCTTTAGTTAATGAACCAGGGTGACTGGGGGATGGATGATCTTTGGAGATAACACGTCCCCAGGAGCAGCTCAAACCCCTCTTCCTTTTGATAAAAGACCCGGCTTTGAAAGCGAGATCAGATTCTGTGCACATACAAAACAGGGGGAGAGAGCGCTATTAAATCTACCCAGGTACTCGGTGTGTAAAAAGAAGAATAATAAAAAAGAAATCAATAGTTAGAGATGTCTCTGCTTTGGCAGACAGGGGTTCTTATTACCAGAGATGCCGTGGATCAGACGGCAGCTGGGGCAGGGAGGGGGATGAAGAAGGTGCTCTGCTGTCAGAGGAGACCTTGTGCTTTTAAGCTTCAATTCTATTATTGATTACAACATCTCTGTAATAAATCAGGTACACGTTTGCATTTAATTTTCAAAGCCTGCAGATTCCGTTTGTTCTACAACTTCTGAGTGACATAAATCTTTTAATGAATGTTGAAAGAATTGTTTCTTGGGTAGTAACCACTCATTCATAATTGTCCAAGGACTTCACTTGTGTTTAGAACATATCATGTGTTGGATTAATGGAAATTTCTCAGTTGTCACCTTTTTTTTTTCCTCTCTAGATTTCTTTTACTTTTTTTTTATTTTTTAACCAAGATGTAGAAAAACTGATTCAAAGTTTTATTAAGTGCTTATTTGTCATGATGGACACCTTATCCTGGGGTTGTTTTATAGACTTGGGGGATTTACAGAACAGTCAGCCTGAATTTCCAAACTGTCTGTTGAGAAGGCTTCTCTACTTGCATTTAATAGAAGAAAAAGCGCCTGATTTTCTTCCTATCCCAATGTGTATTTTGATGGATTAGGATTGTATCCATGTGTGCACTTTGGTTGGAGATACCAAGTGATCACAAGCAGTGTGTCCTCCTGTTCTCTTCCCATAAACTCAGGGGGAACGAGAACTTCCTAGTGGTAAATTCCTGCAGGATACACCCATCCCATGGATCCTGTGGGATGGGTAACCTGCTGTTCGGATCCAGGGGGTTCAGCTGTCATGTGTAGGGGACCAGTGACTATTCCAGTAGTGGAAGACACAATTCCAGTTGTGTGGGTTGGGAAAGGAGCTCCCAGGCACCCTCACTGCTGCTCAGAGCTGTTGCGTGGTGAAGTGGGAACGCGTTGGGAACGAAGCTCAGTGTTTAAATGAGATGTGCCTAAACATCCCAAGGGAGCTCTAATTGCTCTTCCAATTATTCCTTGCTCTGAGAAGGGCTTGTTACCTTTCATAACTGAAAAAGATATTTTAACTTTTCGCAGCTACTTTTCTTCATCAGTTTTATCCTTTCTTTCCTAGAGCAGGAGGTATCACAAGGGCCTTCCAAAATATCTCCTAATGGATAAACGATGGAGCTTTACATTCCCTTTCTTGTGGAGCTGCGTGGCTCGTGTGAAGTTAGATGTCCATCCTCTTTAATTAATGCCATCTTAGCCCCCCAGCGATTGCTTCCACTGCACACCTTGTTTGTCACTGAGGGAGTCTCACGCTTGGGAAGTGCCTGATGATGTGATAGCAGAGCCTTCTTAATGAACGCCACTTAACGGGGTGAAGCAGTTTGGGCTAGGCATGATTAAGTTTGTGATCAAGAGCTTGACTAAGAATTTGATAGTTGATGTTGATTAAGAATATTGGATGGTAATTAATGCATAACTCCTGTCTTTTACGTGTCTGGAGAATCAAAACAGCTGAGAGCAGCGCTGGGAATCAGTGGCACTGCCAGCTCACATGGAGCTTTTAGCAATTTATCCCGCTCCTAAATTGCTTGTGGACAGCAGCAGGAGAGGGGTCCATTGGTTAAGTCCATCTCTGTTAATTATCACAGGGACCAGAAATCCCAGGAGGGTGAGGCGGCTCAAACGTCTCCAGGATTCAATTTATTTCTTAAATAAATATTATAATGCAGCACTTTGACAACCTCTTCTCTCCGTAATTTCAAGGACTGGCAGAGCAAAAAGTTTGGGATCACAATGTGTCCGTTGTCACTTCCAGTTGGCACTTGAGGTCTGCAGAGTAATTAAATCTGAGTTCCTTCAGAGTCTTCACTTAATTTTAGAGAGAGAGGACCTTGCTCCATATCCCTGGATGGGGGTAAAAACAGCGCTTGGAGTTCAGAGGGTTTGGATAAGGCATCTTTTGGGGTTTATTTTTGCCTAATCTTTTTAATTTAAAGCATATCCCACTCTTACTGCCACCACAGAAGAAAAGGAGTAACAGGATGAGACCTACAGCAATATTGAATAGACTTCAAGTGACTGTTTGCCCAAAGAGTGTAGGTTTAAAATAGTATAAATTAAGTATTATTTGAAAAAGAAGCAGACTTTCATTGTAAGAGGAATTCTGGCAGTCCAAATCCTTGTTTTTCAGCTAAATGAAACCAAATCTGAAATTACTCTTAACAGGGTTTTCCACATGGCTGCAGAACCTTCATATTTTTTCCTCCAGATAAATTAAAAATACAAAGCCTTATTATGTGTTGCACTAAAGAGGAATGAAAACAATATTTTATGCAAATGTAAAGCTGACATAATTGAAGTGAAATAACTACAGACATTAATTTTACTCTGTTTTAATTTCACAGAAATCACACTTATCAAAACCATACATTTTGAAACAATGAACCTCTTCTATCAAATTAAAAATGAACAGCTTTTACATAGCACTAAGTCACTTGATTTGGCTCCAACACAAGGGTTCATAGCTGAAGAGAGGAGAAAACAACATGTTTTTAAAATCAGAGGCTTGTAGAGATTTTTATGGAGAGCAGAGTGAATCTGTAGTTGGGTTTTTAAGGAGAAGGGAATGGCTCGGTAGGGATGTGTTAAAGCACCCTGTGAGCACAGTGCCTGCTGGCTTAGTCCATGTCCGAGTGACAGTTTTTTGGGGTGAGGTGGGGGCAAATGATCCCAAATCTCCTCTAAAATAATACTGGACTGATGTAATCAATGAATCATGGAATGGTTTGGGTTGGAAGGGACCTTAAAGACCAACTTGTTCCACCCCCATGGGTGAGGACACCTTCCACTAGACCAGGTAACGGGATCGTTCATGGTGTTGGTTCCACAGAGCTTCAGCCAAGAAGGATGGAGATGGTCTGCCAGGTGTGAGGGAAGGTCTATTCCTTGTGCCACGCCCACTCATTCCCAGTTGGATATCAGGAGGACTGGGAGATGGGTGCTCAGAGAGCTCACCCTCTCTTTGGGGAGCCCAAATCTGTCACCTCTGTATCCAGCAGGGAAATGATGGAGAGAGATGAGCAGTGAGAGGTGAAAATGACACCGTGGCCTGGCTGCTCCCGTGGGGCAGGGACATGGAGTTATTCCCAGTTTTTCTGCTCTTCTGAGGCACAGCCTGGCTCTCCTGGCACGCAGCCCCCAGTGCCCTGCCCTGGGTGCACGGTGCTGCCTTCTCCCTGCTGCTGTCTGGGGGATGTTACAGGAGCGTGAGAATTGATGTGGCATCTTGAATGTATAACGAGTTCTTGAGATGCATCCAAAGATAATTTTCCTGAGCCTGCTCTGGGGCTGACTTTGGCTCTTGGCAGAAAAGACGTCCCCAGCATGACTTGTGTCGTGCTGGGCTTAGCGTGACTCGTGTGGAAAGGCAGGGAGGGATGTTTGACAAGGGCCTGGAGTGACAGGACACAGGGAATGGCTTCCCACTGACAGAGGGCTTAGATGGGATGCTGGGAAGAATCCTTCCCTGTGAGGATGGTGAGAGGCCACAATTCCCAGAGCAGCTGTGGCTGCCCCATCCCTGGAAGTGTCCAAGGCCAGGCTGGATGGGACTTGGAGCAGCCTGGGATAGTGGAAGGTGTCCCGCCCATGGCAGGGGCTGGAATGGGATGAGCGTTAAGGTCCTCCCAACCCAAACCTGTCTATCAGGAATCTTTGTTTAGTCCCAGACACGGAAAAAATCAAAGCCCCCTTGAGTTTTCCACTGGTGAGGTTAAGTCCCTCTGGACCTTTGATATTGCAGAGGATATCTCTCTTTATCTTAAATCTTTGTGTCTCTGATTCTGTATTTTTTTTTCCTGTGGATGGTAGAGACTGTAAAACCACCACATAAAATACGTAAAATGTCCAAGCAGTGTTAGCACCTCACGAGGGCAGCTTTGATGCTGATGGATCATGCAATCCTTGCCCTGATTTTGTCGTATTTGTCTATAACCAGTTTACATACGGAGCCTTTGAAAAAAGATGAGGACTAAAACCTTGTGCAAGTTGATTGAGTAGAAGTTCAGCGTTCTGAGGCTTTCATATGTGTTCCTGACTTCTCTGAAACATCAAGTGTTGGAAGTACGAGATTGGAGCTTTTGTGGCCTAATCAACAGCTGTGTATTCCCCCTCCCCTTATTTTCCTCTCTCCCTTTAGACTTATGAATTAGTTTTCCCCTTCAGCAGATTGTTTTTTCTTTATCTTTCCTACTTAGATACTGTAAAAAGTAATTAAGATAATCTTATCAAAGGAACATGAAACAGAAATTTAACTGATTAAATTTCAGACCAATTAGTCATACAGAAGCCTTTGTGTAGACCTTCTGTGGATTTTGCACCGCTTGTACTTTCCATTTCCTATTTTACAACGGCATGAAGTTAGGAAATTGCATTCCATGGAGATGGTAATTAACTTTGGTAATTAAAATACCACCTTCGTAGCAGATAAGCAGTCAGCTTCAGGTCAATGACAATTTTTGATGCGACACATTCAATCTTACGGAAGATTGAAATGTAAGAAATTACAGGAGCAATTTTTGGGGGGAGGAGAGGGGGTTGTTGTGTCTCTTCATGGTGAAATATCCTACAGCTTCACTAAGATGGTGGAACAGGGGAAAGAAGGAGGTTTGAATTTCTGTCCAGGATTGAGTATTAGATAGATCTAGAATATTGTATTTTAGTTTGCCAAAAGGAGGCTCGGGGGGACCTCATGGCTCTGCACAACTCCCTGACAGGAGGGGGCTGCTGAGGGGGGAGTTGGGATCTGCTCCCAGGGAACAGGGACAGGAGGAGAGGGAACGGCCTCAGGCTGGGCCAGGGGAGGCTCAGGGTGGACATCAGCAGGAATTTCTCCATGGAAAGGGTGGCCAGGCCTTGGAACTGCCCAGGGAGGTTTGGAGTCCCCAACCCTGGAGGTGCCCAAGGAATTCCTGGAGGTGGCACTCAGAGCTCTGGGCTGGGGACAAGGTGTGGGGATCGAGCACAGCTTGGCCTCCATGGCCTTGGAGATCCTTCCCAACCTAAGTTCATGTTCCAATACCATAAATATTGCAGACTGAAAGAAACACTTGTCACCAGTATGGGGAAGTGTTTAAAAAAAAAAAAAATCAGAGTGAAATAAAATGGCAAAAAGATCTGAAAAAATCTTTCAACTCTACGATATAGAGGCTTTTTTGTCAGCAAGCACAGAGAAATGGTGAGGAGGGATGAAGAGTCTGCTGAACGTTAATATCAGAATAGAGCTGTAGTTATTTGGAAGTCAGACTAAAACTTTTTGTACGAAAATGGCAATTAAATATTTTCACAGATGTCATTATTTCCTACAGATGTCTGCTCTCTCCCTAACTTTAGAGCCTCCTTTGAAATAAAAGAGAGATTAGTAATGAGATGAAAGTTGACTTTAAAATAAAAGGAAGATTAGTAATGAGATGAAAGTTGACTTTAAAATAAAAGGAAGATTAGTAATGAGATGAAAGTTGGCTTTAACTAAAAAGAAATTAGGCCCTTAAAAGGAGATTATTAATTACAGCTGTCTTCAAATAAGACAGAAACAAGCCTCGAGGAAGCAGATTATCAGTGTTTGTAATAACTGAGCCCAAGGTATGTGCACAAAGCATCCAAAGCCCTGAAAGCCGTGTGTTGGAAGCGCAGGTGGGGGGATGCAGCTGGGGAATAATCCTCTTAACCTCATCAATACTCCCCCAGGGCAGAAACGAGGGCTGGGGGGAGAAAAGCCAGCGTTGCCAATGGCAGTGGAACAAAAGGAGATCAAAGCCACTGGAGCTGGAAGTTGGAAGCTGGCTGTGCCCAGCGCGAGCAGCTCTGCTCCTGGAATTGACTGAGATTCGCTGGAATCTCTTGATCAGGGCAGAATAAGAAATAAGCAGATTATTAAATATTTTAAGGAACAAAATATTTAGACTGTGGTTGAAAGCTTTTTTTTATCAGTGCTAAATCAGCAGAGGCTTTAGGTTCAGAGGGTGATTCGTCATCCAGGGAGCAGCTGAGTGGAATTCTATCCCTGCTCAGTGCCTGGCATAGACACCCAGGAAAAACATGGCTTGGAAAGAAACTGGATTTAGTCTCTGGTGGAGCATTGTGTCATTGTCAGAAGAACCCTTTGGGCCAGTCTGGGAAGAGCAGCTGGATGCTGCACAGCATCCTGGGGATCCGTGCTCTCGTCCCACGTGTGTCCCGGCTGGATGCAGCGCTGGATCTCTGCAGGGAGCACATCCTCATCCCGCTGGATCTGCACTGCAGGGTCAGGCCAGCCAGACAAACACATTTTTAAGCTGATGTCCCTAAATATAGAACACTGCTGCTCTTGAGCCAGTTTCTTCCCTCTAAGCCCCAATAAATTTTTTTCCTGATCTTTACTAACAAATTATTTCAGCTCAAGAAAAAAAAAAAAACATTTTCTGACTCCACTGGAGGAGAGCTGTCAATGACACCTATTCCCACCTGCTTTTCATCCTCCTTCAAAAGCTTACGACCTGTTTAAGTGGGACATTTGAATCGAAGAAACTCTTCACTGGATTTTTTTTGAACCTGGGGTTCCTGCTGTGAGGAGCTCTCTCTGGAAGGGGGGTTACCTGCCCCCAGGTGTTTGGGGAAAGAAGCTTCAGTTTGAAGCTCTGCCTGGTCTGGCAAAAGGAGTCAGACTTCAAAGGCAGCTGCTACTTGATTTATGTTCAGAGCTGAGCTTTCCCTTGTTGGTGCCCCAGAGGAGTTCCTGGCCATCCCTAGAAGGAGGGTAAAATCCCGAACTGGGAAAACCTGGAATGACACGCTCCTAGCTCTCACCTTTTCCACTTTTAAAGATGCTTTTTTTGGATGAAAGGTATTAGATTGCATGGACAGTGCTTTCATGCCACTGCTCTCCTGAGTTTCTGCTCAGCACAAAAGTTATCTGCTATGAAAAATAAGGAAAGAAATTGCAATTAGTGACAAGATGAATGAGGGATTTGACTCGTGCTTATTACCCAGACAAGGCTCAAGGTAAATGACGTAGCCCAAGACAAGGAGAAGAGTTAGGCTGAATGCAAGTCATTGTGACAAAATCAAGAGGTTTTAGAAAATTATTAAACCTTTCTGCAAGTGGAAGTTCAGGGCTGTCACGGTGAATATTAATGTCTCCCATAAAAGAGGTTTTTGTTCGTGAAGTCCAAGATCATACAATCAGCAGAAATTCAAAATTAATCTTTATAGTATGATAAAGGACCAAGGTAAGATAAAAGAAAAGATGTATCTGAAGGGAAAAGTCAGCCAGGGAAATAATGCTGTCATATAAAAATATTCGAATGTCTTTGGCCCCTCCTGAAATCTGTTCTCTGTGTAAAGTAATGTTTTACTTACCAGAACTGGGAGGGGGTTTATGATTTTTATTTGATGAATGGGAAATGTGTGGAATCCTTAATGATGGTTTCCCTTTTTTTCCTTGCATGGCCTTGACCCACAGTAGAGAGTCTGCAAACCTCAAAAGTCATGCAGTGTATTTGGGGATATCATACAGACAGATTGGATTAAATCGTGAAGGTATTTGGGGATGATTTCAGAGTGAAACTGGAAGGTCCAGAGCCCAAATAAAGCACTGAGTAAGATAAGGAACCTCATGATGATGCTCCCCTGGCTTGGTGCTCTCCCGGCTGTCACCAAGCCACCCTGGCAGTTTTCTGGGTGCTTTTATAGTCCTTTGTGGGGGGTTTTCCCTTCCTTTCTGGGTCCAAAACCTCCCAGTTGACTTCTAATCTTTCTGGCTTTGTGCCTAGAAATGTCCATCCTGGTGTCATTATGTGCTGTCACAGCTTCCTGATCTGATGGTCCCTGTTTTGGTGTGGAAATTCCCACATCCCAGAGGAGTTACAGCATCCTCAGCAGATAGCAGCAATGCCTTGATCTCACAGTTCTATTTTTCCATACCTATCCAAGCTCCTCTGATGGGAAGATGCCCAGAACAACCAATAAATACCAGCCTTGCAGGGTGAGGCAGATCCTGATGATCAGCTTCTCCTGCAAACAGCAAATATATTTGTTTTAAATTCTGTGTTTGAGCTCTCAAGCTGGGTAACACCACAACAGATTAATTATTGCAGTGCTGGGTGATCAATCCCTTCCAGCCTGGCCTGACAAGGAGGGGAGGGAGCTTGAGCAGTGGAGTGGAGCTCCCAGAAACAATCTGTTCTGTACCATTTAATTTGGTAATAACCAGTAATTTACAGCTGGGCTCTATTGCCTTAATAGGAATACTAATGAAATGGAGGCTCTTCTGGCTGAATTTAGGAAGGTCACTGGTGAGAGTTTTGCTATCAAGTGCCTACTGTGTGTTTTTGGCGGGGATAAGATGAAGCCAATAAACTTAGGATGGACTTTTTATTAGTCTGGTCTGAAGTTGAAACTAATGTAGGTTGTACTTCATATATTGCTTACTAAGCTGCGGGACAAACCCTCCTGTATAGATGTAAAATGTTTGGAATCATGGCGCGATGAAATGAGCCCGGATGAATCCTGGCTGCACGCTTCATGGCAGTGAAGAACCGAATCTGGCCTTGTGGGGGTTTTTTTGCCTACTTGTTTGCACTGGCTGAAAATTCAGCCTGAATTAATGTTTTGGTGTAACTGAAGCAGAGATTGGTAATGACAAACTTCCTTTCATATCATAATGTTTTCATGTTTGAACTTCATCAATTGATTTATTTTTTTCCATGCTTGGCAACCTGATCTTTTTTTTTATATTTAAACAGTTTTGCTTCCCTAATTACTTGAGCTTAGGGCTCTTCCAAAATCTAATGAGGTGTTTTGAGACTTTCGGGGCAAATGGAGAAGCCTTAGAAATACCTACTTTAACTCATCACCTGTAGAGCTGAAAACATTAAAACACTTAAAGCAAAGTATTTTTCTTGGTTTGTAAAGATGTTTTTGTGGGTAAAACATAGAAAATTCGGAAAAACATAGAAAATTAGGGGAAAAAAATAGTGTTGCAGTTGTGTTTCCAACCAAAAGCAACTGGATAACTTAGAATAAAATGATTTTGCCCTCCTCCATCTTACAGTAAAACACGAGTAAGTCTCTGAGTAGTCCCATCTGACTGAGAGCACTCTCCATGTGCTTCCAGAAAATCACTCGTGTGAGCGTTTGGTGGCCGCGGCCTCCGGAGGGGCCGGGAGTGAAGCAGCTGGATTGTTTCCAGCTGCTTCCATTCCGCAGCAGGTCCCTGTGGCTGTGCCGAGGGAAGCCTTGGGGAGAGGCTGTTTGGGAAAGAGGAGCCGTGCAATTATCTCTGCCCGCGGGAGGCGGGCGAGCAGAGAGCTCAGAGCCAAGCACGAGGCCTCGGGGCCAGCGAGGCGCCAAGGAGGACGAGGCCGCGCGTTGTTCTCCTCGCACAATTCCCCTCACCCGGGTTTTCTGAAGTGAGCAATAGGTGAAGAAGGAGCATTTACTGGAGCAGTGATAATCCAGCAGGATGTGTGTTTAATGAAGGGCATTTCTCTGTGTGGAGCTGAGGGCGCGCGGATTACTCGGCTCGTGTCGCGAAGCCCGCGTGTGGTGCCGGAATGAGCTGCACATCCCTCAGGATGGCATGTTCAGCCAGCCTTTGCTCTCTCTCCGGAAAAGTCTCTGGAGCAGACACGTAATTGAGATGTGCACATCTCTAATGTAGGGGCCAGAGCCTGCACTCAGCAGCAAAACCACTTTTGGTGCAACTCTTTTTTCCTGGAGATGAAAATCCCACCCCCTGTACACAAATTTCCATGGGGTAGATGAGACCCAAGCCTGCTGGGAGCTGAGGACATGTGTTTGGCATTCCTTCTTTGCTGTTCTGTTCAGATCTCTTAAATCTAACATTGCACAATTAAGCTTTTTGGTTAAATACTTGGCGAAAACTCGAGGTGCTGGTGTTTCTTAAGTGCCAGAGCTGATCTGATAATGTGGTCGTTGGTCCTTCCTGAAACAATCCCTGTGTGAAAATGAGCACTGAAGGGTCAATGAATCAATATAAGAATGATCACGTGGATTGCCTTGCATTTTCTAAAGACCTGGAGATCTCATGCCTCTTATACCTTGGCCAGGTTTCCAGAAAAAGAGTGTGCTGTGGGTGTAAGGAGAAAAAAAAGAAAAAAGAAAGAATGAGTTTGCAGTGAAAATGCCGGGAAAATCTGAGACCTGTGAATTAAATGCCCACCGTGGCAGGACTGTCATGTAGAGCAGAGATAGGTGAAGTCCAGATGGTTTAGGATGTAACAAATCCAGCATCAATTTCATGCTGTTTTCCACAGGAAAAGCAGCCCAGCTGTTTTTCTTTAGATTTTGCACTGATTTCAGCCATAAACTTGGTTGAAATCCTTCTGAAAAAATTAAACACAGGAATAGTCAGTGTGCTGGGAGAGGATGCCTCACGTAGTTGTTGCTTATTAATAAGAAACCAGCGCAGTAATGGTGCTAACAAGTCATACACCTGAGTTAGCTGCAGGGAGGCGTCGGATAAGTGGCGTGGGACAGACTCGTGCAGCATCTGGAGCAAAAGATGTAACTTTTTATTTAGATTTTATGAATTCTCGAGCATCTTCTTCACTGATGAGAGCTGAGGGCTGTTGTCACCTCTGAGGACTGAGTCTTGTGTACCCAGGGCTGAGCTCTTTTCGAGCGGATTAGTGGAAGTCTTGCAGCCCTGAATATCACGGGTCAGGAGCACAGCAGGTGCTGTGATGTTCAGATATGTTCCAATATAGTCACTTTTAATGACATTTGGAAGAGATAAGTGGTGTGAGGACACGATGGGGTGACATATGGCACAGCAGATATGGGTTTACCTCCCACAGCTTGTCTTCGTCTTTGACCTGAGCAGAGGAGAAGGGAGCCTGCCTGGTAGGAATATTTGAGTCTGGCTTTTTGCATTTTTATTTCATCTGGGGATAGCGTTTCCTCAGAGTGCTGATCCCTGCTGAAAATTAATCATTTTTTTAATGTCATTGGAGCAACAGTGTGGGGAATAAACCTTGGGGTGTGAATAACTCAGTGTGTGAGAGGCTCAGCACCAGTCCTTATCTGAAGGTTTGAATCCAAACTCTGGCCACAATGTGAATGGATTTGAAGGCCAGAAGCACTGCCGGTGTTTCTGTTGATATTTAGCCCTTGCACAATAAAAAATGGAAGTTATGAGGAAGTTTTATCCTGTATCTTTATTTGTATAGAATCGTAGAATCCCAAAATGGTTTCAGTTGGAAGAATCAGAGAATCCCAGAACGGTTTGGGTTGGAAGGGACCTTAAATCCCATCCTGTTCCACTCTCCTGCCTTGGGCAGGGACACCTTCCACTATCCCAGGTTTCTCCAAGCCCCATCCAGTCTGGCCTTGGGCACTTCCAGGGATGGAACCTTTAAAGGTCATCTAGTCTAGGCTCCAATATTCATATAATTGTCTAATTATGAACTCATTTTAATGAAGTAATGGAAATTGGAAACTGAAGGTGGTACCTTAGAGATCCTCATTACACCTGAGTCTCTGCTGAGGAATGCGTGTTGCTCTGTGTATGGAAGGGGGATCACAAGGATTCTGTCTCCTGGCAAAAATACTGCAGTTGAAGAATGTAGTCCTGAAAAAAATATAAATTCTGGAGGCTTTTAGTTTCTCTGTGATAACCTGTAAACACGTATGAAAACTGTGTCTACGTATACATTTCCAAAATTGGCCTTCCCCCCCACCATGTCTTTTTCCATTATAAAAAGCTGTAAAAAGCTGATGGAAAAGCTGGATGACAGCAAATAACCAATTCTCAATATCACTTTATGTTGCTGTAACACCCAGACGCCGAAGGAGCTGTATAAACACCTCAGAAAGCACAATCTGTCTTGAACAGCTTACAAGTAAAAGGAGATTATTTTTTTTTCTTTTTTTCCAAAGACATAAAAGGTAAATTGGTGTTCTGCTGTCGCTGAAAATCACTGAGCGCCTTGATTGTTGAAAATCCCACCCAAAGCCCCTCTCGGTTCGTGTGAAACACCTGGAATGTATAGTAAAAGATCTGACAGCTCCTTTTCCCCAACTGTTTTCTTTGTGAGTCACTAATCTGCCTTCTTAAAGATTATATGTGATACTGAAAACATATTAGTGGGTGGGTCACGGACAGAGGACTCGTAAAAAAGAAAGCAAAGGGGGAAAGGCTGCGGCCGGCTGGTTTCCATCTCCTCCCTGGCTGAATGAAGAAAGATGTTTTTCTCCCCACTGCTCCTCTATCTCCCTCCTTTCCATTTTCTGCATTATGTTTCCTCCTCCAGACTGTGGCAGTGGAGCTGAATGCTGATGAGACCATCGGCAGCCTGTCCCCAGACAGAACTTTTTAAGGTCATTTCTCCTGGTTCTCAATTGCTTGACCTGCTCATTTCTCTTCCCCAACCATGGGAGGCTGCCCAATTACACACTGTTATTTTTATGATACTTGCTTGTCCTTCCCAGCCTTAATCTTCCTTTATTGCCAGGAACACTCACAGTCTCTGTAGTCCAGTTAGAGCTAAAGTTGGTAAAAGAAAGGTTTTTAATTGACAGTTTCAAACGAACAGTCATGAGCTGGAGGAGGTTTTCTGTGGTGGAAGCGAGTGAGGAGCTGCTCCCTGTGCTGGTGAGCACAGCTGGCACAGAGGAATCCTTGGGATGAGAGTGACCTTTGGAAGGGAAGGTTGCACATACCTGCATGTAGCTGTCAGCCTGGGCAGGATTGTGCTGGGTTTATAATGCTGGAGCTGTGTGTGCAAGGAGTATTTTTAAGGATCAGACTCTTTTTTTCTTGTTCTTCATTGCAGAAAAAGGCTGGTGTTTGCTACTCTATCTGTTCATTTTATTCCAAATTCTACAGCCCTTCTGGACACAATCACTTGCTGAAGATCGTCAATTATTTATCGTGAGGCTGGTCACAGGGTTTGTGCAGTGGTAGTTGGAAGAAGGGGTGGAGGCAGAGATGGCAGCTCTGAGCACTGAAACATGAGCTCTGTTATCCTCTGACGTGGGAGGTCCACACTCGGTGAAACAGCATCATAAACTGCCGAAATAAATTCCCTTAGATCAAATTCACTTCCTTGTTCCAGCAAGGACAAGCTCAGCATCAATAAAAGGAAATTGCTCTGAGAGACAATCTGCAAGTTCTCCGTGTGGATGTGTGAGTGCTCTGCAGGGTGAGATTGGATGTTAGGATGAGATTCTTCCCTGTGAGAGTGGTGAGGGGCTGGGATGGCGTTACCAGAGCAGCTGTGGCTGCCCTGTGATCCCTGGGATTGTCCAAGGCCGGGCTGGATGGAGCTTGGAGCAGCCTGGGACAGTGGAAGGTGTCCCTGCCATGGCAGAGGTGGCACAGGGGGGGTTTTAAGGTCCCTTCCAACCCACACCATTTTGTCCTTCTGTGAACTTTGCTGGTGCAGTGATGCCACTTCAGCCCCATTACCCATTTGCTCATCTCCCCATTAGCCCTCCCTGCAGCTCCTGCTGGGTTTCACAGCCCTTCCAACGCGCAGCCAAGCTCCAAATCCCCCCCAGGCCACCGCGGAGGCAGAAGGGATGGAATTCCTCCAAGGCCTGGCTGGCCTGGTCCCAGCAGAGCTGCAGGACCGGTGGAATTGGCCCCAGCTCTGTATTTCGAAGCTTTCAGTGTTGTCTCAGCAAACAGGAATGTGAATGAATCAGGCTCTAAGTATTTACAATTCTCAAATGCCTGAGAAGCTTTTTAAAGGTCAATCTAATTAAGACAAAGTTTGTTTGTACCAATATAAAGTAGATACTATTATTGGAAATTCATTCCAAGGCAATATATGGCATTTTACTTACAGTTTAATTTTTAGTTTTGTATTCTTAATTTGGAAAGAGCAGAAATGATCTTTTGGTTCCATAATGTCTTACTTAAAATGACATTTTAATCTATAATGATTTTTTTTTGCTGCAATTAAAAAGAGATTCTTTCTTCCTGATGCAAAATAATTAATCAAAGTTTTTGCATAAGAAGGATTCTTTTGTATTGGAAATAAAATTGCCCGGACTCATAGCAGCCACGTTATTTAGTGGGTCTGGTTTTGATTGCCATCTTATGGGAACAAAAGCCTTTTTTCTATAATTTAAGGATGCATTTAAATTCAGTTTGAAAGACTGAATTTCATGATGTGTTGCCCTTAAAGGCTATAAAAATTGAGATCTATTTGTGCGTCTCCATAAGAATCTCAAAGTGAGAAGTAAATTAGTTTTTCTCTGAGTTTCTTTTCATATTTGAATAGTTCTGCCCTTGCGTCTCCTTCAGACAATCCTGCTGTCCCAAACTTTGTCCAAGTGAGGGAAACTTAGACCTTACAGTCCTTAGTAGGCTAAACTTCCTAATTTTCAGAAGATACTAAATTGAGGGAAGGGGCTAGGGAGGAGATCATCAGTATTGTTCCATGGCCTGCTTCCTTTTTAGTGGTTGTCTTGTAATCCAAAAGCTCAAAGCCAAGTTTTCAAAACATGAGTGGATTTTGTGCTCTGGTTTAGTGGGCAAGGGGGAAATTGGATCAAAGTTTGGACTCGATGATCCTGGAGGTCTTGTTCTTAATGATTCCATGAGTGCATGTCCAAATCATTCCTGTTGAGGAATGAACCAGAAGCTCAAGGAAATGTTTCCGGCCCTTCCAAGCAGAGGGATTTCTCCTTGAATCAAAACTTTCACTGCTGGCAGCAGGACTATCTCATGACTTGGTTTTTTTTTTCTTTCTAGTGGTCTTTAACCCTGTTTTCCTAGTGTGAAACTATAGAAATTTTGTGTTGTGATCTGAATTTTGTAAAGCCATAAAATGAGATGACACATTGTGAAACAAAAGTCTCTTTCTGGTAACTGAGAGGTTTTTTAGCCATATTTAATACTTTGGGTTCTCTCCAGATGTGAATCCAGCTTGTAGCTCTGTTGAAGGGAAGCATTGTCCTCCACAGCCGGGATTTTTATCTTCCAGTATGTGGCCAGTCTTCTCTGCCAGCCTGTCTGTGGGTCATGCAACTTCAATCCCAAGATATCTGAATGACTGTGCAGTAATAACCTCTCATCTCTTAGAAAACGTGTTTAAGTGTCATGAGAACATGACCCATAAAAAGGAAGTTATGAAAGAAACATTCCCACACCTGTAGTGGAGACAAAAAATCATGAACACCAAGTAGAAGGTAATCTTGAAGTTTAGAATAAAACAGAAACAAAGGGCTGCATCCTTTCCTCTGTTTCTTGCTGGTGCTTGACTCCAGAAGATTTGAAGGGTGCTGATAGAAGGCCGATGCATCACTGAACAGACTGGTTTGTCACTCGGTTGGACCAGAGAAGTATAAAGGAAAAGAGTTAATTTTTCTAGGAGAGTACTTTTTTTTTTAATCACAGGAAAGAAGTGAAGATGTTCCGGCTTCAATATGCATGGTAAAATGTAATATTTTAGCACCATTATAAGAAATAATTACTATATCAAAGCCAGGCATAATTACCACAGGTGTGAGTGGAAATACACAGCATCGTGTTGCCTCAGAAAGAAGGATTTCGAGTATTTACAGTTAAAAAAAACCCCAACCCCCTCCAGTCGAGTGTTGTTGCCAGGATTGCTGCTTTTCCAGGCTGGCTGTTTCCAGCAGGGGAAATGCCTCACTGTGCTGTTGTCCTACACAGGAGGAGCTGCTGCCTCCTCATCAATCATAAAAAATCGTGGAATGGCCCAGGGTTGGACAGGACATCAAAGGTCATCCAGTTCCAAGCCCCAGCTGCCCATTTTTGTTGCCTGCTCTACACTAAGAATCTTTGATACATGGACTATATCATTTTACTGCTGTTTGCAAGCCCATATTCAGTGATTGCATTCCATAGTTAAAAACAATAATAATAATTAAAAAATCTCCTTTAAAGTACCCTAAGACTGGGTGGAGATGTCCAATATCCTCCGTGTGAGCTACAGGCAGAGCTGAAGCGACTAAAATCGCAGAAGTAGCAGCAGAACTCTCAAATTCCAGACCTGCTCTATGCCATGGCATTACACGGAGCAGATAAAGATCCCCCTGATAGCTGCGTTATCTGATAGCCACCAAATGGAGCTCGTCCCCTTATCAGAGCATCGGGGACACCAATACCCTGTTGAGCAGGAGCACAAAGGACACTAACGGGATGCTGGGCGTCTGCTCAAAGCCTGCCTGCTGTGGGTCCTGCCGTGTTTGCAGAGGGGCTTTTGGTCTGGGGTGAGGGTTTGGCTCAAAATTCCACTCCAGGACCAGCTATGATCCCGTGCAGCTCGGAGAAGTGGGAATTAAACCCCCAGCTCTTTGCTGAATGAACGCCCAGCGTAAGGAGCCCCACGTAGATCTGTTCCTGTGAATGGTGCATAATCAGATACATAAAATAGGTCATAAATAATCATAGGGGAACTCAGCACGTATTGCCTTTGTTAGTTTCTGTAGCTTCTGAAAGAAAATAAGCACTGCGTGGATTGTAGTACAAGAGTAAAATGGCTGTTGAAAGGCTCTTTGTAGCTGGTAATTTGTTTGTTGCTAATTTACTTCCTTTCGACACAGCCAGACGTGAGGGAGGTTTGTGCAAGGAAATGCAATTTCTCTGCGTGCTGTCCTAGAGGCTCTTAGGGAGGGATGGGAGTGGCAATAGCCTCGGTGCTGGCATTTCCAGCAGCGTTTTTTGTCCACCTGCTGCTGCCAAGCTTCCTCTGATTTCAGAGAGACTGACCACGGCACACAACCTGAGATCTCTCTTCCTGACATCCCATATTCTCTGTCTCCTGCAGCAGAGGGAAGTTTGGGGAGCAGTGGCTCTGGAGAGGAGGAAGAGGCTTGAGAAGGCTCCAGGGAGAGCTCAGAGTCCCTTCCAGTGCCTGAAGGAGCTCCAAGAGAGCTGGAGAGGGACTGGGGACAGGGGTGGAGGGACAGGACCAGGGAGAATGGCTTCCCACTGCCAGAGGGCAGGGTGAGATGGGATATTGGGAAGGAATTGTTCCCTGTGAGAGCGGCGAGGGGCTGCGATGGAATTCCCAGAGAAGCTGTGGCTGCCCCTGGATTCCTGGCAGTGTCCAAGGCCAGGCTGGACAAGACTTGGAGCATCTTGGGATGGTGGAAGGTGTCCCTGCTGTGGAAGGTGTCCCTGCCATGGCGGGGCTGGAATGAGATGATCCTTAAGGTCTCTTCCAACATTCTGTGATTCTGGTTCAGATAAACTGATCCTGTCTGAAGCATTTCCAGATAATGATGTTAATTACCCAGACAAGAATATCAGTTGAAAACCCTTAATGTTTAAAAGAAGCGTCAGTATCTTGATTTTCTGATCAAGTGCACAGAAAGGAAGGAATTGTTTTCCTGTAGCGGGGCCCTGGTTTCCAAAACACTCTGCAGCAGGGACGATGACAGGAATTGCTTTTGAGTTGTTCTGGTAATAATGACTGGAGATCAAATTATAATAAGGTCAATCTCTCAACCATTTCACTTTGAAAAAATCAAAATGAAATCCACTTTTCTCTTTGGACATACGTTTCAGCTCTGTGGCATGGCATTTATGTGGAAAATGATACAAGGTAAGACATGGAGTGCTGTTTAGAGGAAACATTGGAGATTATAAATAGATTAAAGATTCATCTGACAGAGGAAATTTTCAGTGCGCATTTCAAACTGGATGTGGCTTTTTGCCAGTCTGCCTAATGCTCTCTGAGCAATCGTGGGGTCAACTGACGGACAGCTCTACCTGGATTTTTAGAGTTTATACTCAAGATGTTACTGGAGGCTTCTTAGACTTGGAGCAAAGAAAAATCTGGAAGTTAGTAGTGACTTTAAACGCTTGTTACACATGCAAAAATATCTGGGTTTGGGATGAAAAGTTACAGCAGTGCAGCTGTACCTCTGCCAGACCCTGCAGCTGGCAAAGATGTGGCCCTTGTCATGTCCTTACTCTGAAAGAGTTAAATTTTATTTAAGCTGGAGATTTGAGGGAATTTTGAGCAGCCTGGCCTCATGGAAGGTGTGTGTAGAAGTTAACGGGCCTTATGGGTTTCCTCCTGCCGTCTTCATTTTCCTGCACAATTCTGTTTTCTTAGGTAAAAGACAAAAAACCACATTTAAATGGTTTGGGGAATGTCAGCTGTGTTTTAAAATTTACATTTGTTTGTTTCCTGCATTCCCCATTTTGACTTTGCTTTCACCTTCTTACTGAAACAAATATTATTGCCCTGGTTTGCTGGACTGATCTATGCACCAATACAAAAGACAATTGTGTTAGAGCAGGATTTTTATTAAATTGAAATAATAATTAATTTGAAAATGATCAGAACTTTGTCACAACAGTTGCGGAAAGTACAAAACTCTATTTCCAGAAGTTTCTGATGGTATTTTAAACTGCAGTTGTAATGCTGTGATTGATGGCAATACCTTTAAGCTACTGAACTTGTTTTAGGGCACTGGTGTTTACATACACTGTATATGTTATTTAGGATGTACTTTTTCATGCTGAGAGCCTTGCTCGTTTTTACTGCTGGCTTTTAGGACTTTGGGATAAATTAAAATAACTGGATGACAGCAGAAATGTTCAGAGATGCTTCAGCACAGTGGAGGGTGCTGTTCGAGTGATTTTTGGGCTGCTCAGGTGCTTCTTGGGAGCTCACTGGGGGCCTAAACAGCTTTGGAAGAAGTGATTTTGCTACTAAAATGTTTGTTTAGAACACTCAGACCGTGTGTCTGGCCTAGGAAAGCTCAGCTTGAGGAGAGGGTTCTTTCATGGGTCTGGCAGGTTAAGAAATCCTGCACGGTCCAAGGCGCGGGGTATCTGTACAGGCTGATCAGATTGAAGGCTTATCAGAGGCTCTTAAAGCAGACATTTGCATCTTTCCAGTGATCTTTTCTGCCTCCTTCATCCCAGCCAGTGCGGCTGAGGGCAGTTCCGAAGCTTCTAATCAGGGCTACGTGAGAAGCAAGAGCGCGGCCGCCCTCGGTGTGCGCGGGGAGCGCTGGGTGCCGTGAAATCTGCAGGAAAAAACAGGAACAAAACTGCCGGCAAAAAGAAACAGCCTTTGATAGAATTCTGCATCGAAATGCACCTTGGGTTAGAGTGTGTGAGGCTCAGGTGGCTGGAGCTCAGAGGGGAGGTTTCTGTGATGCCTCCGCGTTAGGGAGCGCGGCCGCTCCCCTCCTGCCGTTCCTCTCGGTCAGAGCTCTCGCTCCAATTAAACTGCGCTTTGAGCCTTTCCAGGAGGCACAAACAGGATTCCTCAGGAATAAACGTAAACAGGGCTGATTTTCAAACTGCATTGTGGCAAATTAGCGCTCACCCAGCTGCTCTCTGGAGTGGCTCTCCAGCGTGAGCGGAGCAGTCCCTTACTGGCCAAACGCGATGTCGGCGTTTAATTTAACAGCTTGATTTGACTTCACTGAAGTGCCCCAGGGTGCTGAATATTTCCGTGTGCTGAACGTTGTTGACTCCTCTTAGTGTCAACAAACAATTTTCGTTTGAAATGTACCTTTTAGTGACGAATCAAATTATTTGCTATCAAAACGATAGCTCTAAGAGATAACACAAGTTCTTTGAAGGAACTGCTCATAGTAAGTCTCACTGGTTTATTTTTAACACAGAAGAGTGTCTGTGTGCAACTCCTTTTTCTTCTGCTCATTCCCACTTCCAGACTCTAACATTTGGAGTTTTCATGCCTGTTTTGCTGTTAAAATCATGAAATAATGTTGCTGGAGGGAATCTGGATGTCATCTGCTCCATCTTCGTGTTCCAAGCAGGACAGGTTGCTCAGACACTTTCCCATTTTGAGTTTTGAGCATCTTCAAGGACTCCACAACTTCTGTGGACAACCCACTGCAAGATTTTACCATCCACTGTGGAAAATAAAAAACAAAAAGTAAAAATATTAATCAGTCTAGCAGAAGTAATTAGCCAACTTTGGAGAGGATTCAGAGAGTGGGGTTTTTCAGCCTGGAGAAGCTTTGGAGTCAATTGATGCAGCCTTCCTAGTACTTTAAGGGTGGTGACAAGAAACATGGAGAGAGACTATTTATGAGGGATAGATGGGATATTGGGAAGCAATTCTTCCTGTGAGGGTGGTGAGGGGCTGGGATGGAATTCCCAGAGAAGCTGGGGATGCCCCTGGATCCCCAAGGGGATCCCCAAGGGCACTTGGCAGTGCCCAAGGCCAGGCTGGACAGGGCTTGGAGCAGCCTGGGACAGTGGAAGGTGTCCCTGCCATGGCAGGGGTGGCACTGGGTGGGCTTTAAAGATCCCAGCTCATTCCATGACACCCATAATAATGTTCCCATGGTCTCATCTTCAGTGTAAAGAGGAGTAAATTAATCAGAGTTAACATGTGGAGCAATTGCCTCTGGGACACCCTTAGAGTTGTTTTCCAAAAGCTTCGTTTTGGGGTGCTTTGGATCATTCTGTTTTGCAGCAGAACAATCTGTTGCGATACCTTTTAGGTGCTGTTTGCATGGAAGGAAACTTGTGGGTGTAAATATTTCTGTGGAACGTGGCCAACCATGGGCAGCTCCAAAATCTTGTATTATCTGCTTAAATAACTTCCTATCACGAGATATTGGAGCTCAAGTAAGATATAATTAGATAGTGGTAATGAAAAACTGCTAGATTATCATGTGTGATATGGAATGAACAATTTTCAAAGTAACTTAGGCTTTTAGGAAGCTCAACTTCAATTTAAGACCTAATTATTTCCACAGTTATGAAAATTTTGCCCTTACACATTTTCCTGAAAACCAAAGCAATAAATTTCTTTCTTCTTGGCACCACTTTTTTTTCTAATTTGTTTTATTCTTAAAAAGATTAAACGGTCTAGCTGCATTAATTAAGGTTTTCTGAGGTTTTTATTTGGGTTATGCAACAGCCAGGAATTCCACAGCGCCTCTGAGTATGAGCATCTCCTCAGCTGGTGTCTCAGGATGAACTGTTCTAAATAAAAAGCCAATAAAAGACCACATTAGACAAAAAACTTCTGAAAGCTCGTGGATATTGCTGTAACTGTAGGTTACTCCTCTGTTTGGGATTTTTTTTGGGCTGTGTCCTTATCCTGTAGAACATTTTCAGGCCTTTTTGAAAACGTCAGCTTAAGACGTGCTTGGTAAATTGAGAAAGAAATCGTTTTCTGAATCATCTTTTTTTTTTCCCCTGGAAGAAATAAAATAACAAAATTGGATTCCTTTACTGATCCTTGTCTTTGGGTGGATCTTGTTCTGTACATGGATCAATAAAAATGTCTTTAACAATGAGAGGATAAAGCTACAAGGGGCAGAAAAATGAGTCCATTCATCAAGGACAACATGAAAGGAGGGCTGTTGTAAAGATGTTACAAATATTAATGTGTTGTGTTGCACTCCCAGGGCACTCCAGTCCCATTAGTGATAAATATTTCCAGTTTTAAATATCTCCAATTTTAGTAGCTGCAAAAGCTATTTTTATATCATAAAATTAATGTATGTTCAGAAATTTTCTCCATGTGCTTGTCTCCCAGGAAGCGTTTTTATATCCTGCTCCATCCATCCTTTCTGAGTACAGAACAGTTTAATTTGAAACCTGAAGTGTTAAGCTTTAATTTTTTCCATTTGCTCAGTCTCCTATTTAGCCATACATAAATCAGAGGAATATGAAAGAACTGGTAAAAATGGCTGTATCCTTCTCGAGCTGTAATTTGGCTCCATGAATTATTAATTACCAGACCAGGATAGCACCAGCTTTTTCAGAAGTCAGTTTAAATGTACAAGGCTCACCTTATCAGCCGTGATCTAAGCAGTGGCAGTAATGCAATTCTTACCATTTAGCACTTTGTGGTACGTTGAGAAGGAATTGGATATTAGACCATTTAAACTCTCTGAAATACAACACAAAGCAAGGAAGTTGGGTGGGTTTTGCTCCTTTTTTCTTTTTTTTTTCCTTTTTTTTTTTTGCCTCTGCAATAATTTCAAAGCAGTGAATGCATGTGGATTTCTCAGGGGTTTGGGCTGCTGGAGATGTTGAAGCTGCATGACTGTGAGGGAAACCAGCAGCTCAGAGAGCTTGAAAGGGAAAGGTTTGAGCTGCTCGTGGTAGAAGAACAGAAGAAATCTGTGGTGGCTTGAAATTAAGTTAAAATGGATGCAAGGTAGCATTGGCCAAATACAAAGGAAGCTGGTATTGTAAGTAAAATTTATTTCCTAATTAACAGAGCTCTCCAGGTTAATACTGCAGCACTACTTAAACCAGGTGTTAATTTATTTGAAGCTGTATTAGAATACCCTCATCTTATCCCCTAATTCAGCTGCTCTGTCCAAAAAGTAAGGATATTTTTGTCTCTTGTCTTAAATGATTTCATGTTTGATGTAGTCCTAAAGGTTCTTTTCACAACTTTGTCCTTCTGATTTAATCTGCCTGTGGCAGTTGCAGAGTTGAGGGCGGCAGCTGATTTAATTGAATCCCATCTTGCAAAATTTAAGGGTATGTAATGGAAAGTTGAAATATTTCAGGACTTTCCTAATTCTGAAATTTCGTTGGAACTTTTTTTAGTATTTCAGCAATGCTGTTCTCCGTCTCTAAAGATAAGTTATTAAAATAAGGAGTCTCTCTTGCAATACATCGTCATCTATTTTTAAAGATATTTTTAGACTTATAAACAAATGAGGAGAGCGTGTGAAGGAAGTGATCAGATCTCATTTTGTATGGAAGTTTTTAGGAACCATTACGCTGCAAAATTTATGTAAAGCAATATTTCAGGGAGCAATCCTAACGACATTCTAACGCGAGCTGTACCTGAGATTGTTTCCCGGCACCGAGATAATCTCGCTGCTGTCACTGGGCTCTGATTTACAGAAGTCATTTTGCTCCCATCTGTTGATGCGCCAGGCGAGGCAGGGTTAGGAACGAGCAGCAACTCTGCTTGCAGGAAAGTAATTAGTCTAAAAAAAGTCAGATGAAGTGTGGCAATTCCTACCCTGGTTCTTTTCTTAGTGCCAAAGGCGAGGAATTTGCTTGGTGATGCTGCAAAACGAAGTTGGAAACCTTCCCTTAATTTTCTTATTCCTTTTTGTCTTTTAACCTTAATTTTTGGTACAATATGCATGCAAATCACCAATTTCCGAGGGGAAGTTATTAATTATCTTATCTCAGTGTTTTTGCATGAAGCCATAAATGCACTCGTGTGACAGATTGAACAAGTTGGTCTGGGGAAGCGCTCGTGAGGCCAGGGCTGGCGTGGGGAGCTGTCACAGCTTTCCTATCTCTATTCCCTGTTATTTGGGATAGTTAGTGAATCTTTAGGGTGATTTTTAAAGAAAAAAATCTTGTGGGAAGGTCTGGAGTGGGGGCTGTGGTGAGAGTTGTGCTGCTTGTGATGTCACCTCCGTGCCAGGTGTAAAACATGAGGGAGCAGAGCAGGAGGAGAGTCTGTTTCATTTGGAATGGGAAATAGGTTTTCCTTCGTTATTAACTGCGTAATCATGCTCTGGTGATGCTTAACACGTGGAAATAATCCCGGCACTTCCTTCCTCTCTACCCTGTGGAGAGGGAGCGCATCAATTCCCCAGCCCTTCCCAGGAGCCGCGCTCGCACGCAGCACATCACCCACGCTAATGTCACAAAGGCCATTAAAAATCGTATTTCTGATGAACTTAAGTCGATTTCCTTACTCCTGTTTTGGCTGCACTGTGCTAAATGGGATGAGAGCACAGGGAGATGGAGAGGGGCTGGTCCTGCACGGGTTTGGAGTGCTGGGGCTCGGCAAGAGCTGGCCCTGGCAGCACCTGGGACAGCCACCGCGGCCTGGGCATCACCAGAGCCTCAAAAACCTGGCAAAGCCCTTTGAAGGCAAGGAGGATAGGAAGGAGATTAAAGATATATATATATTTCTTTATTTGGAAGCTGTAAAAAATGGTGCGGCAAAATTGGCCCAAAATGTCCCAAAATGCAATGGAAAACTGCTGCAAGAGGATCAGGGGGAGCACCTTGTGCCAGCGCGCCGTGTGTCGCTGAGCCTTCAGCAGAGCGAGACCTGCCAATAAATAATACTAAAGTTTATGGCCTCTGAAAAGAATGAAAACAAAATTGGGTGGCTTTTTCTCATCAGTGCTTTTAGGGCTGCAATTTTTCCCCCTTGGAGAGCTGTGGATTTAAGAGTTGTCACACGTTCCTCGCATCCCGTGGGAGCTGCCGGGCTGTGGAGGAGAGGAGAGGGCACTGATGAGGGCTGAGCTTGGAGGGGCTGCTGTTCCAAGGCTTTGCTGGGCTGGGCTGGATGGACTCAGCAAGAGGAAACAGCCTCAGGTTGTGCCAGGAGAGGTTCAGGTTGGATATTGGGAAAAATTTAATCACAGAAAGAGCAGTCAAACATTGGAACGGGCTGCCCAGGGAAGTGGTGGCATCACTGCCATGGAAAATGAGCGGATGTGGCACTTCTCGACGTGGCTTGGTGGGCATGGGGGATTCAAAGGATGGATTTCATGACCTTGGAGGTCTTGTCCAACCTTATTGAGCTGGATTCTTCACATGGAGCTCAGCAGCGATGGATCGGCGGGGATTGGGTAGAAGGTGGTGGCTTCTCATGTGTCATCTGAGCTTTACCAGAGCCAGTGTTTGGCTGAGTAACGGTTTTGAAGCTTTCCTGTAAAATCTGGCGTCTGAGGGGGTTTATAACCGAGTCTGGGAGCTGGGGGTGGAGCAGGGAAGCAAGGAGAGGGGAATGGAGGGTCACCAAGTGCACCTCCAGGTGAAAACATTACAAATAATTCTGCTTAGATGGATGTTAAATCCCACCAATCTAACATTTTGGGCAAGTCTTGCGCTCGTCTCAGGTTTGCAGAGTCTTATTCTGCATTTGGAGCAAGAAGTTCATATTTTAAGCAGCACAAAACATGACAAAACACTTATTGCTGGGAATGGAAGTACAACAGGAAATATATGGCCATTATCCAGCTGCAAGTTTCTCCATTTAAATGCAAACAAAACAGGAAAATGAAATGCAATTTTTAGTTTAATCAACTTTCATGAGTCTTCTGGGAAGCCCAGAAGGATCCGAAAGGAGCCGCTGGGACCTGTTGGCTTTAAACATGAATTTTGAAGGCTGCTCGGTAATAGGGGGGTTATGCTGGGCTTGGTTTAAAAATTAAGCTTTGCCAGTGACAGCTGGGCCTAACTGGGGGGAAAGCCAGTCAAATTAACTTTCATTTCAAAGGGGGATTAAGCCATTATTTTGCTAAAAATGTGTCTGACGTACGAGCTCTGTTCTACAAACAGCGAGTTAAAATAACAAATTTATCCGCTGTAATTGCACCTGTTCTCTTTGTTTTAGTACAGGAGAGATGATAAAAAAAACACGATAAGGCTGCACCAGGCAGTGCTGGAGAGATCCCTCACAGGAAACCTTGCAAAAAGTTAAACTCCATGAAAAGGCCTCTAGTTATTCTGTCCTTTAAAAATAATTAAGGGTGGGAGGGATTAATAATTATTTAAGTATTTAATATGAGCACACCAAACACCTGACAGAGCTGTTACAGCTGTAAGAAAATACAAAAGGCGTGAGTTAAAATAATTTTTTAAAAAATCAGCGTAAAGAACTCAGGGGTGCAGAAGGCTGAGTGAACTGGAATTTTTTTTTTCTCCCAGTCACTGGGGCGTTTCTGCATCAATGTCCTCAGTGTTACGTTTCTCTGGAGACCAATTACAAAGGTTCACAAGGTTGTTTTTATTTTCCTTGCTCTTGATGTCTTTTTAATGAGGCCTCCTAGTAAACAGCAAGCATTATGCTTTCCTGTTGTATTCCTGTCTGCCGCCTTGAAACTTTTATTACTAATACATGTGGGAAATGATGTATAAATTAAATATTAGGAAAATGTACTTTTAAAAAACAGAAGTACTTGGGGGGGGGATATCTTATAATTGTCATTGGAGCAGTGGGAGAGGAAGTCATGCCAATATTTTGCTAATGGAAGCAGAGTGAAAGGGACTGTTAAAGCATCCTTGTGGTTTTATGTAATAAATAGAGCTAATAGATGCATGGAGTTCTCAGTGCTTGTCTCTGGGCTTGTGGGTTGGTGTGCGAGAATCTGAAGGATGGAAAAAAAAAAATAAATGTAAAAGACTGTGCTGCTCTGCTCCAGCCCTGCCACATCCTGGTGCCCGCAGCCTCTCCTCGGATCCGTCCTGCCAGCGCCAGCTCCTGCCCTGCACCTCCCTCTGCTGCTTCCCCTCTTCAGCCACTGCATCCTCCAGATTCTACTGATGCTCACCAAATATTCTCTGATCACCAACGCCGGCTAATCAAGCCCAGTAAGGGAATTACTGTGAGTGACAGAGCCCTGCGTGGAGCCTCCACCATGCTGAACGCTCTGGTGGGACACTGCCTGCTGCAATTTCGCTGCCTCAGAAACACCCAAGTCAAGTACAAATTCCATAATTGCTTAAGGATGTTGTATCTCTGAATTTTAGCTGTGTGCTGGCTGCTTAGCTCATCCATTGGCAAATGCTGCTTGCTTTAAATCCTGACTTGCTGGGAGACAAGGCTCTTTTCACCGGGGTTTGGAGAACCCGTCCTGCTCTTTGATGCTCTGGTGCCAGATAGGCAGCAAGGTTTGTGGTGAGCAGATGCAAATATGGGTTTGGTTGGGTTTTTTTGGTGTTTGACTGGGATTTATGGAGGGGTGGAGTGTACTGGGTTTTTTTGGACAGAACTGCTGGCGTTTTCTCTGCTCCAGGTGGGCTGCTGTGGGTGATGTCTGATGATAGCCAGGGGCTGCATCTCCCCTGTTCTCTTTTCATTGTCCTCCTGGCACATCTTCCTCATCTCTGCTAGTTTTGTGGGGGCAAATAGATGAGTACATTGGTAAAGCTCGCCTGTATCCGTGTGCGTGCGTGGATATGTGCATCAATCCAAAATTAGTTGTAGCAACTGGTTCGTTTCTGGCAGGTTTGTGTTTGGGCAGGTCTCTTACAATTTAGCTTTGTTTGCTCCTGTCAGGATGGAAAGCTTGGAGAGGTCCTGGCTCCCTCCTTGCTCTGGAGGCTCAGAGCAGTGTTGGAAGGTGAGCACAGGGAGGCACTCGTTCAAGAAGAGTCACTCTGATACCATGTTTGGATTCCTCTGGGTCTGGAAGTTGGTTGTGGGTACGCCAAGGACAGGGGTGCAGAAAGTGCTTGCTCAGCACGTTTCTGAACGTCTTTTAAGCAGATCTTTGCTGCGTTTCGTGAATTTGCATCTGTGATTACAACCCTTTTTGTGTGCTGCAAGTGCAGCTCCTTCCTCCTGTTCCAGCCTTGGAGTGTCTGCTGAATCCTCGTGTGGGTGTGACCTGGCACTCGCTCCCCGAGTCCTGGCACATCCCTTGGAGGCTCACAGGGAATTCAGCTGGGAATTTGCTGTCTCTCAGCTACATCATCCCTCCCAAAAGCCTTTCCAGAGGCGTTGGAGGAGAGGCTCACTTGTCCTCTCTGCTGCACTGAGAGGTGTTTACCTCCTGGGGATGGCAGGCTGGTGGCACTTCTCTAACACCCGCCTGTTCCGAGGATATGAAATAGAACCTTGATCACTTTCATCTTTTATCTCTTAAGTAGCTGATTTCATTCTCGCATGAAAGCAGTCGGCTCAGAGAGCTAATCAAGCTGCATAATGACAAAAAGGTCAAAATGAAATGGGGGAACTACCATGATTCACAGCGAGGGCCAGGTTCAGCTCGCAGAGCACAGCAGACCATTGTCAGCACAAACTCATCTTTATTTTTCAAAAAGCATCTTGGTTCCTGCTCTTTCCTGTCATTTTGGCTGTGCAGTCATGTTCTCACCCAGGGATGTTGTCCAGAGAAAAATAAGAAGAGTGAGTAGCTGACATCTCTTGTGAGGAAAAATTACCCTGAGAACAGAGAGGTCCCTAATTATATTGAAGTAAAGCTTCAAGGGGAATGTGCTCCAGAGAAGTTTTCCACTCTCCAGGCAAGGCTGGCAACAGAATGCTAACTGTCTTCAAATTTCATCCTGGGAGGGGAGAGCAGGGTGTCACATCCATCCGAGCTCACCGCATCAGGCAGTGAAAATAGAAAATGGTATTAGATTAATCCTTGCTGGATGGTTTATCCTCTTCACAGCGACCCTCTTGAGCCAAATTTGGAAGGTCTTCTGTTGTATCTCCTCTCAGCTCTGATGAGGATGATGATGATGGATGTGGTGTCCCTGCTTGAAGCAGGGGCTTTGGAACTTGATGGTCTTTAAGGTCCCTTCCAACCCCAAATATTCTGTGGTTGTACAAACTCTTATCCGAGGTGCTGGGTGAGGGTAAAGCGAGGACTGGGCTGGTGCAGTGGGTGCCCCTGTAAAAACTTCAGAGTGACAAGGAGAAGCACCTCAGCTGAGCTGGGATCTTCCCAAACTCTTCAGAGATGTGGGGCTGGCATCTCCTCCACAGTCAGGTGCTTACAGGGACTCGTGGTGGCATTTATTTGACAAGGCGTTTATCTTCTGCTTCTGCTGTGTGGGATTTATTTTTAGTGTAACTAATCAAATGAGTGCAGAATGAACCTTTTCAGGAGCAGAAGTAGCTTGATTTATTAAGTGGAATTGTAATCCAACATGAAGCATTTGATTACTCCTCGCACGCACTAATCCTTTTTTTATGAGATCAATTTGCCCCAAATATCTGTACATGGTATTTTTTTGGCAGCCTTTTTCCTTAAGACCTCAAAATGGTATAAATGATGAGCTCCAGCTGTTTCTCATTGTGTGGTTTATTTTCTGACACACAAGGTACTGGATTTTAAGCTTCTCAGATTTTTCCCCAGTAAGTATTATTTAATAGCTATTGCTGCATGAACATTGATTTTAATTTTACCAGAATAAGTGCATTAAAATGTTTACAAGTTGTTATTTATTACCAGCTGCTTCACGAACATTGGAGCTGGTGGTTTTATTTATTTCTGGGTACGGCATAATTAACTCCGTGTGCTTATCTGGAGACTTTCTTGTCAGTTATTCATAGCCTGACTACTTTGTCTGCAATCTTCAAACCATTTACTGTGTGATGTGAAATATTTCAGGGTGTTCTTGCATTAAGATTTAGAATAATGCCTGTTGGTATTTATAGCAGCTGCTGCACTACCTTTTATCCTCAGCCTAGGGAAGATCGGCTTTATCCACCTTGGGGAATCACTTCTAACTCACCCCTCTGCCATGGTGGTCTTGTAAACACAACAAAAAGTTGCACATCATGAATTTTGTATATATTGGAATGAATTAAGAACGAATAATTTACCCCTGTTTGTGGGTGTATCTGTGTGTGGGGATCCTCTTGGTGTGAGTGCGAACATGCTCCCTCTCCATGCTGAGGTTGGGTTATGAAAATCCCTTCATATTCAGCTCAAAATTAAGTTAAAAAGTCAGCAAAAGACTTTTTTCAACTTGATCCTTACATGTGATTACAGTTTATAGTTGAGCATGTGGTAATTACACAGTTTAATCAGTTTCTGCACAGATATCAACCACTTCAGATGTTTTGGAGTTTATTAAAAACATTGTGCATCCATCTTAAAGGATTTCCAACAGGGGGAAAAAAGAAACATCACAGTTCACAGCTGATTATTTTTTCTTATTTCTTTGTTGTCGTTTATTTGTCGTATACCAACCAAATGAAGACATGAAATGAAACCCAAGGAAATCAGTTTCATTTCTTTGCAAGCCCGGGACTGAACAAATCGCGTTCAGTGTCTGTCCGTGGCAGGATCCATCCTTGCCTTCCAAGCCAGGTTCCTCCCTTGCTAGGAGCGAGCCCAAGAGTGCAGCATGGGGGGGAGAGACGTTTGTCTCTCGTTCCCAAACATCCCCAAGGAGGTTCATTCCCAAGACTCGAGCCCAGAGGGCTTTGAGCAGCCTGCCGTGAGCCCAAACAGAGCCCACAGGGTTTGTCCGTCACGAGCAATCGCCGTCTGCAGCTGCTGATCAAGGTAACGAGGTGGGAGACGGCCGAGGGCGTCCCAGCGCCAAGCTCAGCTCGCAGGGAAGGCAAGGCCTTCCAGCCCTGCCTCAAAGGAAATTTGATTAATAAAACGGACAGTCAGACTTCAGAAAGGCTGAAAATAACAAATCGAGCCTTTTCGCTTCAGCTGTTGCAGAGAGGAGGAGAGGTTTCCCCCTGCTGTGTCCACAACACCCCCAGGGCAGAACCCACCTGTTAAATTCCAGTTGCTTTCCCTCTGCTTGAGGATTCCTTCCCAAATCCCAAGCCTCGGTTGTTTTCTGCGTGTTTGTTTGGTTTTGTGCAATTAGAAGCTGTATTGGGATGTCGCAGCAGTTTGAGTTGGCTTTTCACGTAGGAGTAGTGAGAGGAAACTTGTTGGTGCATGTTTTGATCTGCTTTGCTTCCTCCCTAAAATGAGACTTGGCAATGTGATATTTGGAGCTGATGGGAAAGAAATTCCTCCTAGTTCTTCTGATCCATTGTGAGGAATTTCCTACCAGGGTTTCGTCATGCTTTTGATCTCATAACAGAGAAAAATGCTCCCTGAGAAAACTTGTCACCCCGAAATCTACCTCAGTGGTAAATTTTATAAAAATACATCAAAACTTTAAAGTGATTTTTTTTAAAGAGGAATTCAGGAGCAGGGATCATTCACGGAAGCAAGTTGTGGGACAGCCCAAAATGCCTTTGGAGAAGCCCTCCAGAAAGATTGGCCTCTCTGAGACCAATCCTAATGCTTGCATTGAGCCTTCTCTCGTGGAGAAGGGCACCACATCCACACATCCATAATAATTCAGGAAATCATATCCTACAACGCATATCCTGTCCTGAGTGCTGGGATTTTCTGGGATTCTAGCAGGGCATGAGGAGAACTTGGATTTTATCTCCTGCTCTAAGCTGGGGGCTGGGGGAGACCTTGGACTGGCTGGTCCAGATGGGCTTCCCGTGGGATGCTCTCCCACCAAAGCAGTGCCTGTCTCCACGTACATTTGCTGAAGGAAAGACATAAATGTGATTTTATATCATATTTCTGATGAATCTGCCTGGTAATAAACCCCACTGTGTGCACCATGCAGTGGTTCCAGCTCACACAAGCATTCCCACTTGGAAGAATTTCCTGCCTGGCATTTCTTCCATAGCTCTGTTTCAAGGCTGCCTTACTGAGAAGGTTATTCTGGCAAATTTTTTTTAAAATTTTTTTTTTCCCCTGCAAATAAACTATTTTTGAAAAACAGCTCCTTCCTAAGGGCAGCCAAGTGTCAAAGGCAGAGTTATGGATGGTGTCAGCTGCGTGTGGAAACACACGCTCCATTTATTCATTCCAGCTGTGGGAGCTTCTCCGTGCAAACGCCGAGTGCTGCTTGTGTACCTGTCACTCCAGAGCTTTTAATGAACATTGATCATGTTCACCCAGACGTGGATTTGAATCAAGTGGATGGGAAGTCATTTTTAAAAGCACAGTGGGAAGTTTTTGTTTTCTAGTGGTGTAGAGTGTTTAGGATGAACCTGAAAAAAACATCAGCCAGTAAGGCCCAGCTTTGAAAAGTTATTGCTGGATAAGAGAGGATCTGCACGTTCAATTTGGTCATCTTGGAAGGTTCATTTATAATTTAAAGTAATTTTTCAGCACACTGTATATTTATATTTACTTTTATAGAGAGAATTATTAAGGGTGGGAAAGACCAAGATCAACTCCAAGACTTTTAATTAGTTTTAAAAACCCTGTAGTTTAAAATTGTCCTTAAATATTCCCTTGTACTCGCTTTGGGGAAACAACTCTGGTTATTTATGCAGAACTGCGTTACATAATTTGGGGAAATAACCTTTATCTCTTTGCTTGACTGCACAGTCTGGCCCACCAGATTCCTTCTGCTGTTCTAGGTGATGGAAAATGCGAAATGTAGGAGTGTTGGGCTGCCAATTCCTCCTAAGAGGGATGGATCTGGAGAGTTGTGCCCTGGAGCACTGGGAGCAGACAGATGGGACCCACTTAATGCCCAGCATGGTTCAGCCCCCCCAGGAACTGCTCCCTCCTTTCTAGGGCACAGTTGGCTGCAGGTGTCCCGTGGGAAGAACAGAGTGACCCCAGGGTGGGACGAAGGAGACGCAGCGGAGCTTTTGGGAAACAGCTGTCAGCAAATGGTTTCTGGGAATCCCGGGGAGAAGAAATCCGTTGTGTGGTGTAAAAGTGCCGCGTTCGTTTTGGGTCTCGTTTCATTAAATGTCCGTTTCTGCGTGGGCTGTCTGGGTGAAAGTACCTAAAATAGGGGTGGTTACTGTGGTCACTTAAAGACCTTATTTTATTGCAGCTGTAGAGGAGAAAGCCCCATAAATAAAATCTTTCTAACCAAATTCAGTGCAAGCTTTCTAATTGAAAGAAACAACTTATTGCAGGAGGAGGAAAATATTGAGTATTTTTATTGTAGTAAAAACTTCACAACATTTAGCTTAAAACAAGGATTCAAGTGAAGTCTGCAAGCAAATAAATTGATCTGCAGGCTCTGCATTTGTGGTGAGCAGAGTAAAAAGAAAGAAATCCATAGGTCATTTCTGCAAGAATAGAGCTAATATTAGCCTAGGAGTCACTCTTAAATGTTGTTTACATAATGATCTCGTAAGGTGCTGAGCTTTACAATTTAATTGTGCATTTGAAGGTAGAAATCTTATAAAATAAGTGGTTTCATTCCTTTAGGGACTAAGAATGCAATGTAAGAGACTCTAAGCTTAGGGTTTTTTCCCCTCATTTTCCTTTTCAAATTATTTTAACAGTAACCCTTTGACTCTGGAATGTGTGGAAGACAGGGAATATCAAAGCAGAGCAATCAGGTGATAATCCTACTTAACCAACCTTTGACTTGCTGCATCTGGTGTATTTTTAGCCTGATAGGACCAGAATTATCATTACCAGTAATTTGATAAGTGCTGTCATTTTCCTGTGAGGAATTTACCTTAATCTCTTTTTTTTTTTTGTGAGCACACCTGCTCCCTTGAGAGCAAACCAGCAAATAATCTATGCAGTGAAAATCCTTGCCAGTTTTAAAGTGAGAATAAATATTTCTGAGATCCTTGTGGTTATAAAACTTGATGCTTTGCCCACAGATACTCTCCTCTTTTCACTCGTGTGCAGTGGTGTCAGTTCGAGATGTGATAGCCGGACCCTTGGGATTTTTCCAAAGAATCCTTAAAAAAAGTTCATCAAATTGAAGTTCAGCTCTTCCTCAGTTTTGAACTATTGTTCCGTGGTTTTTTGGGCTTCCATTGCTGACGGAAAGAGCAGGATAAAGCTGCCCAGCTACTGGGCATGCCAGAGATCACTGGAGCGGGGATCTTCCCAGTGGGGCTGGAGACACCTTCTCCTGGAACATTGTGGGGGTGTGTGGAAATCGTGTCCTGCTTCAAAGCCTTTGATTTCCACCTGGGGACTCAGCACAGCAGGTTCTTTCTCTGGTTTCCCTTTGGTTCATAATAACTCCTGAATGCCTTCAGCATCCTCTCACACCAGCCCTAAAAGTCTCTTCCAGGAGTGATTATCCACGTCTGATCCCTGAGGATGATCAACCAAATCTACAGCTTTTTGGTTATGACATAAAAACTTATTTTTTGTGCTTATTTGGTTTGCTGCCATGAGAACAGGCTGCCCTTCCCCTCTGGGGGCGGATTTATTGAAAGATCTTTTTGATGATCCACATAGAATCAAAGTTGTGAAGGAGAATTTTATCCCTGGCACGTTTAGTGTTAGAAATGCGCTTTGAGCTGTTTGTGTTCAATATGGTGAATGAAGCCAGCAAGAGGGGCGGGATCTGAAATGACCTCTGAGAAGGGAGGGGTTGGTCAGGGAGGCAGAGATTTGCAGGCTGTCAGCCCGTGGGCTGGTCCCGCAGTGGCCCAGGTGAGGACTGAGAGCCTCAGTGTTGTGTCGGGCTGGGCACGGAGCAGAATCCTTGATTCAGGCAGAGGTGTTGGCTCAAAGCATCCCTGCGCCGCAGGTGCTGCCATGCTTGCTCAGGAATGTGGGATTCTTCACCCTTCTTTCCCTTCTTTATTTTCTATTCCTTATTCTCTGTGCTCCTCTCCCCCCGCTCCATGAGATCTGGGAACGCCATGATGGAATTCTGTGTCTGGAGAAACAAGAAGCCGTGCCCACGACTTCCTCGTGTTTCCCTACAAATCGTAACCACTCCCTCAGCCGTCGCTTTGGCCTCTCTCATCACGGGATTCCCAAATTCAAATGATCTTTCAGAACCGGTATTTAACATGAAATTTTCAAGGCATTGCTTATAGCAGGACCTCCCTGAGAGGGCAGCCAGGAGAGGAGGAGATGGATGGGTTTTGTCTTCTGCACTGAGGGTTTTGTCATCGCCAAAGACCCCTGGGGCTCAGACTGACAGGGCCTGGCTTGTTTTGCGTTCTGCTCCTCTGCACTTGTGTGTTCCTCCCCTGGTTATATTGAGTCAGAGAGGAGAATATTGAACATCAATAAATGAGCTGGGTCACATGTGTGGTGTTCAACACGCAGAGAAAGCCTTGCTATTATATAAAATAAAAGTAAATATTCTGTCCGGCTCTCCAGGTTTCCCCACAAGGCCGGAAGGGGGGCAGAGATCAATCATTGATAAAGATGGCCTGTGGCAGTAGGTAGATGAGACTGTCAAAGCAACTGAGAAACAATAAAACACACAAAACTGGTAAAATATTGTGATTCTTAGAAGTTTCTGCTTAAAAATCTTTGATTTCTGTACCCTGAGGCGCCCAGTTCTTCTGTAGCCCAAACAGGTCTCAGACCCTGAGTGCATTTTTTTAGTGCCTTGTAGCCTTTTGCAGAAAACAGGTTGGGAAAAGAGGGAGAACCTTCCCTTTCTTTTTCCTTGACTTTCTGTGCCTGTTGCCAGAGGGGAAAAGGCTTCCAGGAAGATCCTCTAGCAGCAGGTAAATGAAATTATCAATTAAGTGTGCAATTAACGCCCACTCAAATATTTAATATTTGATTCATGAGGATTGAAATCACACTTTCTTTCCAAAATTCTGCTCAGCTGTTCTGGCGGGGGCTTGCAGAATGCAGGTGTGCTCACCTGGCCTGAACAGCACCACAGCCAGGGCTTTAAAAAAAGAGAAACTCCCATGTTTCCTTTGCCTTGCTGGGAATTTCAGGAGTCTGAGGGAGAGCTGGGGAGCAAATTTAAAAATTATGTGTCCATCTGTAATATATTCCATCCTTCATTTCTTACCTGACTAACAGAGGGCTGAGAGTCCTGAAATGTAAATAAGATTTTGAGTGTCCTCCCAGGTCCCCAGATGTTCAAGGCTGCATCCCTGAAGTTCACAACACAGGGTTCATTTTCTCTTTGATTTTTTTTCTTTTCTAAATCCTAAAGGAATTAAAAGCTAACCCTCAGTTAAGCTGAACGGGGAGTCACAAGTGCAGGCACCACGTGAAATACAGTTTTTTGTTTAAATGTTTTCTTCCAATGAGCTGCTGAAGCAATTTACTTGCCTAAGTTATAAAACAGTGGAAATATAAATGACAAACTACTGGTACAGCACAGAGAAAATGTTATTTTGGAGTCTTCTCCACTTCCTAGAGTTGATTTATGGGCTCCTTTCTGGCTGTTGGGGTGGCCCATGCTAAAGAGAGGAGGAAATGGTGCAAGAAGTGCTTTAATTTGTAACAGGAGCCTGAGCTTTCTCTCTGCCTTAGTGATCCCCTGCTCCCAACCATCCGTCCTCCTCTCCCCTCCACTGAGTTTTTGAAGTAGGGAAGGAGTTTGGAGAGACAGAATTCAGAGCTAAATGATGATTTTACAAACTCCCTGTGTGATGCTTAAGTGGTGCTTCTTGTACTTAAAAATGAAATGGTGCAGCGAGGAGTTGGCTTCAAGAGAAACAATAAATCAAAGTAAATAAAAAATTAAACTTCCCTATGCCTGACTGTCGAAAGTTTCGAATGAATAAACCAGTTTTAACATTGTTAAATGAAGTTCATGGCATCTTTCCTGTGAAGTGCTGCTTAAAAACAAACAGTTTTTCACTGACGGCATAAAAATTGTTTCCCTAACATGCCCAGAGGTGAAATGACTGCCTGGAGGAAATAAAGCTGGCAGATTTTTTCTCTCTAAGTGCAGAAAGTCTTGGGGCTGTAAAAGCTGTTGTGTGGTTTAACTAATTTCCTTTAAACTGACGGGAACAGCAAAGCAGAGGATGTATTTTCCCTGGCGAGCTGATATTTGGGGTTGTTTATGAGCTCCTGCAAATTGTCACTTCGGGAAAGCAGAGCAGGAGGAGGATATGCAAGGGAGCAGAGATCGGCTGGGTGTGTAAACTGCATTTTATACAGGGCCTAAAAATAGTTGTAAGGCAATGTGGGAAGTGGCATTTTTGTAGGGCCGAACGAACTATCCCAGGAAAAAACCGCCATCCTCGAGCTCTTTCTCTTCCCTGCTCTTTGCCCCGTCTCTGGAACATTTTCCCTCCTCTCTGCAGCAGCACGAGGTGAGGTTCTCACGGTGAAGGAGTGAGGGAGGGATTTTTATTTCCCCAGGTGCCAGCAGGGATTAGAATTAGAAATCAGCGAGCAAGACGAGAACAGGCTCTTGGGAAGTTTATCCTGGCTAAAACCATTGTCCACCCTCTCGCCAGAACCCAGTAAATACCCAAATACCCCAAGAGCTGCCCTGTTCATCCTTACTCTGCTTGGATGGAGAGTGGCTGACGTTGAACTTGTGTTCAGGAGTTAAAACTGATTAAAAAATGAATGGGAATTATTAATTCTTGGCTGCCTGGGTAACATCGTTGCCAGTCCTGCTCCCTGAGCCGGACCGGGGGAGGAAAAGCAGAGCATTCCCATCCCTCTCATTTCTTAAGCCATGTTTGAAGTCTCCTTTATCACTTCAGGCATAAGATCCAAGTCTTTGGAGGTCATTAAGAGAGGTGACACGACCACAGAAGCCACCTTGGTCTTTTTCTTGAGCTGCTGGTGAATGGTCTTGGACAGGAGAAAAAGGAATTTAAGGTCTGATGGCCTTTATAGGGACTTCTCATGAGGATTTTGTATTCCCAAGGAATATTCCAAAGGTGAAGGCTGGAGCTCTGTGAACCAAAGAGAATTTGGGAGGTTTGTGTGCTGTGACAGCACTGAAATAATCAGTGAGAAGAATTAGCAGTGTTCTGCTCAGAGAGCATTCCGGGAGAATGTTTAATCTCAATAATGACCACTGAATAATTTATTCACCTAATTTACAAATATTTTTATGGGAAACACTTGAGGTTTTAATCAGGCACTCCGTAAACAATTTGTGTGCATCGGTGATGAGAAGTTTAATGGAAATCTGAGCATTTTGGAATATTTTGTTCACATTTAGGAACTCTTTCCACTCTTTGGGCACCTGCAGAGCTGGTGCTGTTACAGCTGTTGGGAAAGGAACATGGGGACCCCCTGCCTGATCCCTTTTTCTTCGTGGAGACCTTGGAGTCGGATACTTCACCTCATGCAAAATACTCCTTTTTCCCCTTTTATTTAAATGACTGGTGAGATGCTGTGTATTTGTGCACGGCACAATCTTACCAGGGGCATTTTGGCGTTATTTTGAGTTTTGAAATGCATTTCCGAATTTTAAAGGATTTTTAAAACCTTTCCAGAAGGTTTTAAAAGCCATGCAGATGATCCTGCTTGAGATTGTCCGCTCGCTGCTTTTCCGACAGTTTTTAGTCTTCCCAAAGAAATCAGAGTTTCAGGGAAGTCAATCCCCAGTTTTCAAGGAACTACTCCAAAATTATCTTTGCCATTTGTTCTGTCACTTCCAACACACCTTGGCCAGTGTTACATAAATGCTCAGTAATCTTTGCCAACGTAGGAAAACAAAATCGGTTTGTTGGAATTCATGGAGAAAAATAATTGGATACAAATAAAAAACCATCCTCAGATAATTTTTCTGATTTTTTTTTTCCTTTGCCCCTTCCATGGCATCCATCTTATTCTTTCTCTGGTCTTCCATGCAAGAGAAGAATTGGATTTGAGATGAGCTGTGCCTGTGTTGTTCCATTCCAGATTTTCATTTAGGTACCTAATAAAATCCCTGTAGGTTGTTCCAGTTTCTTGCCCTTTTCTGTGCTAATAATAGGAGTTATATTGTGGAGAAGGGGAGAAAATAAACAATTAAGACAAATGAATTAATTCCTGTCTCAGTATTACGCATTAAGGAAACAGTTCAGGGGAACAAATGTACATAGATTTGAAATTTTGAATAAATATTAATAATAGTTACAGCAACAATAAAGAAAAAAATGGGAGTAAGGGAATTAAAGTGACCTTGAATGCAGGTACATTATTACTGTATAGACACTGTTTGACTTTAATTTTTATTAATGTAGATAATGGCTTACATGGGCCTTATGGCTGCATTACCAGTGCTCTAAAATTTAATTAGATTTTTAGAGCAGCTGTTAATGTCTTCTCTAGGATTATATAATTCAGGGGCAGTGTCAGAAAACGTCAGCCATTTCATTAGACTCAGAAGAGACTGAAATGAGGTGTTTTGTGCACAAAACTACCCTGAATTCCTGAGTCTTTCTCTTAATTAACAAGCCATTGTGATTGCATTTATTTTATCCTTGCAGTGCAGGGGATGGATACCACACTAAACCACGGAGAGAAAAATGCTGGCTGGGAAATATTTCAAAAAGCTTTTCAGGATTTGGAGGTTTGTTTCTTGCTTTGGTAGACCCAAGATTCAGAGTCAGTGATAATAAGTTGGAAAAAGCCTATCTTTAGGTGAACACAAGGCAGGAATAAACGTCCCCACTGTGGTGGAATGTCAGTGAAAGTGGTTTCTTTTAATTACAAAAGAAAGAAAATCTTGTGGTTTTTATTGCCCTGTCCACCAAAACGATAAATAAAATAGAAATGCAGAAGGATCTGTATTTTCCTAGTTAATTCCAAGAGAACTCTGTGAAGGAGCGGCCGTGGTGGTACTGGAGAAAAGGTTTCAGAGCTGATCCAGGTCCAGGCAATGAAACAAACCTCAGTCAAAAAGTGGAGAGATGGCGTTTCAGACTGCGGTAATTCAGGTGAAGCAGAGTCACCCAAGAGATGTCAGGTGGTGCCAGGGATGCTTGGAGTGCACGAGAAGGTGACCAGGAGGAGCTGTGAATGGAAGTTTGCCATTTGGCAGTATTTCCCAAGACATCTGTGTAAAATAGGAGGGGTTTAAGTGGCTGATGTGTCCTCTGCAGTGTGCAGAGCACCAGTGCTCAAACTGGAGTGGGTTTGTGTCCTTGGCTGCACTCACTGGCCCTGGGGGTGGATCATCCTTCACCCAACGGTGTTTCCTCCTCTTGGAGATTCCAGGATGATAATCCATGCATGGAGAAGCCACAGGAAATCATTTTAAGGTGTTTTGTTCTACGTTAGGTCCTGACCTGCACGTGCAGCTTGCCCAGTTGTCAGGAATCGTCTGCTGTCACCCAGAGCAGAGCTGGCAACTTTGCTGCCTCCCCAATTCCTTGGGGGGGAATTACCCATCAGTGAACTTCGGAAGTCTTCCCTGAGACTGGATTTGGGCCTGTAACTGGTCCTTGTTTATGTGAGAAACTTCAGAGATGGCTGCTTGGTCTCCTGGCTCAATCCAGGATCACTTTCCTTTCAATCTCCCTTGGTTGCTTGAGAGCAGCTTTCTTTCGAGGGTTCTAAGGCAAGAAATGATGCAGAATGTCTTAAAAACGTGTTTAGGGGAAAAGTGTGGAGGATAAAAAACTGGGATTATCTGATGAGTAGGAAAGAGGTGCCTTATGCAGGGTGAGCTTCAGTTTCAAGGCAAAACTGTAAAACGAGAATTTTTGGGAGGTTTGCTGCTATTAACATACACCTGCTAATGAGGAGAACGAAGAAAGGGCATTTTCTGGCTTGGTGAATGTTGAGGTTTAGTACTCAGCATATCAGGGTGGAGATGGAGAGCGAGTGTTAATGGAGCAGGGTGGAGATGTGAATGGATCAAAGGGTGAAGAAATGGTAACGATGAATGACTGTGACTTAACTCATGAAACAATCCTCTGGTACTGAGTAATCCACTAATTTGCAATTATACGATGAACTGGCCAAGAGCTAAATCCATCCTGTCAGAATCACCCAAAGCCATCAGGAGCTGCTGCAGGTTTGCAGCAGCCTTGGCGCTGTGCGGCCACACCCGTCCCCTCCTGCGCTCCACACGGGAATCCAGTGCTGGAAAGGAGGATCCAAATCCGGTTCCATTGCCTAGTGCCAGAGTCAACTAGCAGAGAGGTGAGGGAGGCGTTTCTGGCACGTCAGGAACTCTCTCTAAACCCGGGAGGAGAAAGCTTCCAGGTGTGTTTGCTGAAGGGCTTCCCTATGGAAAGGAGGAGCAGGGATGGGGCTCGGAGGGAGCAGACACCTGAGAGCCCCTGGGGCAGGCACTGGTGCTGCCCCTCAGTCTGTTTTCTGTGCCACAGACTCGTAGAAATGAAAATAAATAAGGAAAAGTAGCCATTTTAATCATTAGAAACTTTATTCTGGGTGAAATACGGCTCTTATGGAAGTCACAAAACCTGCAGTGCATAGCTTTGGGCAAGTCTGGTGTTGCTGTAACCCTGTAAAGCAGCTGGAGATGAAAGGTAGATGGTTTTTATGGATCCTGAGGAGCGCTGGGAGCATCGCCAAGGTGAGCTGTGCTCCAGCAGGGACAGCAGCAAATCCCCCGAGGATCGGGGTGGAACCGAGGGACCAGGATCCCCCCGGATCTGCAGCACAGCCTTCCCTGGGTGGTTCGATGCTCCCAGACCAGGAACAGGCCTTGCCTTTCACCCTGCTGGGTTCTGGAGCGGGGTGGTGGCTCGGGAGATGACAGGAGAGATGTTTGTTAGCCAGGAAAAAATCAGCATCCAGCGACAGCCTTTAATTCATTCAACATTATTGATTGAAATTCAGGCCACGCCACTTGGTTCATGAGTGGTTCCCACATCACTCCACGCAAAGGCTGACTTTGCCAAGGAATTTATCCTTAAAATAATAGTTGAATTAACCCCCTGAAATACCCAAGGCACTGGGAGAGCTGGGTAACAGAAGCGCTGTGTTTATTTCGAGGTGAATGCAGCAGCATGGGAGCTGCTCCTCCTCACTTCGGGACTGACAGATTCATCAAATAATTATTAAAAGCAGAACTCCACTGCTTGGCAAAGTGGGGATCTCTGGGATACCTCTGCCTTTAGCTGCTCATGGGTTTTGTTCTCTGTGCCCAACCCTAGCTGGTTTGGTGTGAGTGGATTAAGGGATTTCTGTTGCTTCGGGGTGAGCCCTGTCCATGAACGGATCCAACACCTCTGGAAAGTGTCCCTCGCCCTTGAGGGCCTCTCCTGCATTTCAGATGTAAATAAAAATCAGTTTTAAATCAAAGAAATCTTCTCTGTAGTCGGTAGAATTTCCAAAAACACGAGTAATCCAAAAGAGCTTTTCTATTTGATGTTTAATAGAGCTGAGTTAATAATTCATAATTTAATGTATCTGATTAATTTTGCCTCTTTTTCTCGGGATGTCTTCAAAGCACATAACAATTATCTCAAATGTACTTATTCACAATGACTCAGTGACCTCTCCTTCTAGATCACTTATTCCTGATTCAATTTTTCATAGCAGTGCACAATTTCTATTGGTTATCATTCGTTATTTCTCTGATAATTGAGTAATCACAAATCCAGTTAAAAAAAATAAATAAGTAACAACCCTCCGGCAGGAAGAAATACTAAAAATGGATTAAAAATTCCTTTTGTCCAAGGCCTTGCAGCCTTGGAAAAAACCTTCCTCAAACTGAGGAAGACCCAGTGTTCATTTAAGAAAAACAACTGATGAAATCCAGTCATCCTGGGAATTTGCAGTGCTTTTTTTATCCAAGCGATGATCTAACTCTATAAATTGTATAAAGATAATTAACCTGTGCCAGCAGATGCAACACTCTTAATAGCAAGAAGTAGATTTACATAATATATTGCTAAGTGCATGTGTTTATTTCAATAAAGTTCAGGAATTGCACTGAAATTACACCAGGACTGAGCTGCCCAACAGTGCCTGTGTCTCATTACAGGCTGATTTTTCCCTTTTATTTCAGCCTGCTCTTTATTTTTAAAATATAAAAAAAGGCCCCTTAGTAGTCAAATGGAGGCCTTAATGGGATGGATTCATTAAAATTAAGGATTTTATTTGGCTGTTATCTTTCTTCCCCTCTCCCTGACAGTCTGTGGTGGTCATTTGTGGTGGCCACGCCAGCCCAGCAAAGCAGTTTGTTAATGAATTTTCCACAAATTAATTTTCTCCATTACCACGGCCTCGATAAACATGAGCAATTATTTTATGTGGACCAGGAATAAAAGAGAGCATAACAACTTACTGGACTTTATTTTGTGGAATTAAAAGTACTTTTCTTTCGGCCTTTTTTCATTAGGGGCTCTTCTAAATGACTGCAAATAAACGAGTGGGGAAAAGCAGGAGTTGCTGGATACAGCAATTCTAGGAAATAAAGGAGTGGGGAAAAGCAGGAATTCCTGGATACAGCAATTTTAGGAAATAAACGAATGGGGAAAAGCAGGAATTCCTGGATACAGCAATTTTAGGTTTAGGCTGTTGAGTTACCCTGACTTTATTTCCAGATGTCCCTGAATTTTGTTGTATTAGACCTATTGATACCTTTAGGTGGCTTTTTTTTCCTGGTTATTTGTAGTCACATTTTAACGACCTTTTCCTAAAAGAAGCATTTTTCCTCAAAGTGAAGCAACTCAAAGGTATCAGCACCAAATCTGATAAATGGATACCCCACAGGTAAGAAAATTACATTGGCTTAATACCTCAGGCCAGTGAGATGCAGTCTCAGCAAAAGAATCCACAAGGAGCAGGATTATCATTTAAGGAAAGAGGGGATGAACACTTTCCTTGGAACTCTGGGGGGAGGGAATTGTCCTCAGCACCTTCGTACCTTCCTGGAGGTTCAAAACCCCGTGGGAGGTAATCTTTAGTGTGCATTTCAGGAATATTTTTATTTCTAGAAATTAATAGAGTCAAGCTTTATTAGTTTGTGTGGCTTTAAGGGAAAATTTGGATCACAGAATCACAGAATGGGTTGGGCTGGAAGGGAACTTAAAGATCAGGGACACCTCCCACTGTCCCAGGCTGCTCCAAGCCCCATCCAGCCTGGCCTTGGGCACTGCCAGGGATCCGGGGCAGCCACAGCTTCTCTGGGAAACTGTGCCAGGGCCTCAGCACCCTCCCAGGGAAGGATTCCTTCCCAATATCCCATCTCTCCCTGTCCTAGGAGTGATGGAACATTCGGAAGAACAACCCTGGCCAGATTTTCCTGCCTCGTTCAGGCGGTTTGGGTCCAGTGCCAGGTATTTGGTGCCACAAATCCACAGCATCCCTCATGCTCTGCTGGGATTTGGGGCAGCACCTGGAGGGAGGGACCCCGTGGACCTTGGGCACTGTCCCCAGGGCCACCCCTGTCCAGGATTTTGGGATGTCTTTGCCTTGTGCTGAGCCCCAGCCCTGCTGTTGTGCCTCTGCTGAACAAGGAGTGCGGGTTTGGAGCACAGAGTTGGGAAGGGTACCCTGAAATCAAGACTTGTGGATATGGAAATAATCTCCCTCCTTGCTCTGCGTGATTTCCAGAGTTAGGAAGGGTACCCTGAAATCAAGACTTGTGGGTATGGAAATAATCCCCCTCCTTGCTCTGCGTGATTTCCAAACAGAGTTTGGAAGATTACCCTGGAATCAAGACTTGTGGATATGGAAATAATCTCCCTCCTTGCTCTGTGTGATTTTCAGGAATATAAGAAATGCCATAAGGGTTTATAAATCTATTTTTACATAAAACCCGACCGCAGTAACTTCAGGGGTAATTGGAATGTCTGCTGAAGGACTTTTTGGTATTGTTTTTATTTATTTTAGGCAGCCTTCTTTAGGAAATGCTGTTCACAAAAGGCAGTGTCACATAATGTTAAACAGAAAATAACTTTCCTGCGTTCACCTTGAGGGATTTTGGAAGTTACAAATTATAAAAGCCGTAATAACTTCCATTTAGAAGGCTTTTGACAGGAGGGAAATGAGAAACGAGGAGAGAATGTTTGCACAGAAAGTTATTCCAACTCATTTTTATAAACAAAACACCCCAACGGTGTAAACCAGAAATAGCACGTTTTCCTCGACTGCTTTTTCTGAATGCCTGCCTTTAAATACTCAGTCCTAAAGCTAATGAAGGACTTGTGGAGATAATATGCTCAAAGAAATTCCAGCAGCCCACACAGCTCCCATCTGCTTGGAACAGAAGCACAGCCTGCATCAGACATTAATAACAATGTTTAGCTGGGGGGGAGCAGTGAGGCTGTTTTGGGCCACTTTAGGCTGAAACTATGGGTTAATTTGGCACTGAGTGTGAATTTGGTTATTTGGAAAAACTAAAAATTCTGGCTGGTGAAAAGTAAATTTTGCTTTGCATGGGGTTTTTTTTTGTTGCTGAGTTTTTTGGTTGGTTTTTGTTTTTGTTTGTTTTTTTCTGTTGTTTGGTTTTTGTTTGTTTAGGGGTTTGGGGGGGGGGGGAATTTGGGGTTGTTTTGGGTGCATTTAAAGAACTTATTTGTGATACTTTCCCTCCTTTCCAGTAGAGCCAGAGTGAGTGGGATAGAGGGATTTAAAGCAAATAGTACAGGTTTAAGAGGCTAATTACAATAATCCCACTGTAAACTTCCTAATGCTCTTGGGAGGGAGGAGCTGTCTGGATTTTTGCTGCAAAGTTCTATCCTTTGAGAGTGACTCCGTCCATCAGCTCCGATATCGTTCTGGGCAAGGTCAGGAGCACCGAGAGTGCAGGCAGTTTGTAATTGGCTGTCTGCAGGAAACAGCAGGGAATTCAATCTATTACCTGCACTTGGAGGCACTAAACCAACACTCCATGAAGCCACTGGAGCATGGAAAGGTTGTTAATCTCTCTCCAGTAATTATTGCAGGTGTGCCACGCTCCTGTCAGAGGGGACACTCGGCACTTGATGAACTTAAATGTTCCTAATGGCTTTTAATTTCTTTTTTTTTCCTATTAATAAATCACATTTTGACATTCAGAGGTTTTGCATGACACTAGGGGAGGTACGGTGGGAAAAACCCTGAAAAGTGATTCTGATAGTCAGTGATGTTCTTGGGAGTTGGGGATAATTCCAGCAGAACTGCCTGGAACATGTCAGTTTTTGTTCAGGGGAGTTGTGCTTTTACCATGTCTGTGGGAGCAGGGAAATAAAGACGTGGACATCTGGAAATGCAGAGTTTGAAGGTGGTTGGAATTCATGTGGTTTGAAATAAGGACTCGCTTTCACTCTGGTAATAGAAAATGATTGCTCCTGAGAAACTTAAATGCCAGAGAATTCAGATTTTGGTGCATGAGGAAGAGAGGGAAGCCAAGGCACAGCGTTCTCTCTTTTGTCTCTGAGATTACTTTTTAATCTGATAGCCATTATTTCCTGGGTGAAATCCTCTTCCCTCAAACCCTCATTTATGTTTTTCAGAGTACTTTGCATTTGATACTCTGGTAATACCCCTCTTTCCTTCCTCTAGATGACACTATCAATTCCATACTCTGGTAATACCCCTCTTTCCTTCCTCTAGATGACACTATCAATTCCATCAAGTTATATTGAATCATTGCAAATTCTCTCCATCCCAGGCATAAATTAATGGCCGTATTTTCTCCCTGTAATGGATCATAAAGAGGAAATCAGCTGTAATCTATTTATTGGATGTAGCCTGTTCAGAGGCCCTAGCTTTTTATTCTTATTTTCAGATAAATTAGTGGTAGTTGATGAAGTGGAATTGCTGTCCTGAGATTCTGTCGTGTTCACCAGCTCCGTTACCTGAAAAATACTCATTAACTGTGACTTTGCATCTTTGAATTCCTTTTTTAGATGTAGAACACCAAATTATGAGACCTTTACACACTGCAGCACACAGAGACGAGGTGATTTCTTGTGCTTTGTCCTTTGTGTAAGCACAGGGTGGTGTTTGGGTGGGCTTTGTGTTGGTCCCTCCGTCTATCCAGGTTTAAATGTTGTTTCCAGGTGCTGTAGCTCAGCATGGCACAAGGGCTGGCAGCTCCCTGTCCAGGGCCAGGCAGGTGACAGAGGTGACACAGTTGGACCTGAAATAATCTGATTTCTCGGTGTTTGACATTCAGACTTGTAATAAAACTATTTTAAATGTTTTGCACTGTAGTATTAGACCTTGCTACGTGTGCTTAATGTAGCAGCAGCTCTGCTGGTGTTTGTAACTAGTGGCTGCATTAATAGACTTTATTTTGGGTTGGAGAAACCGTGGACAGGGGAAGATCTAGAAGAGCTTTTCCAACGCTTTCTCAGCCTCTGGAAGGGGTTAATTCCCACTGTCCTCTGCACGAGCACAGAGCCTTGCTGGTTCTTAGCTACCCACCAACATTTCTATCAGAACTCCGCTGTTTTCCTTGGAGCCTCTGAGGCGTCATTTGACAACCTGCGAAGTGGAGAAGGAGCTCTGGAGGGGCTGGGAGTGGGCGGTGGCACGGGGTGAGTGTAGTTGGGAAAAAAGCTGTGAAAATTCACAGCAAAAGCAGCCTGGAGGGACCAGAAATCCTCGCTGAAGCCGTGTGGTGGTGTAGCCAGAGCTGCTGGTCCTGGCGTGGCTCAGGGGGCTCAGACCCAGACTCAAGAGCCTTCTTCTGGGTCTGGAGCTCAAAGCCAGGCAGGTGAAACTTGACCTAAGCCTATGACATGAATTACCATCGTTTCATCCCCAAATAATGATTTTAGCACCTGTTCATAGCCTGGTTTTGTGTCACCAGGCTCAAAGCACCCCTGCTTCCACAGGGAATCAGCTCCAAGGCGGAGGATTTCAACTCTGCCACACACAGTTGCAGGCAAAGTGACCAAGGCTCAAAATCTTTTCTGAGTCGTTGGCTGCAAACAGAATGTCCAGGTAGGACAAGTGAGAAGTGGCTACATTGTGTGGGATATCAAAAGGCACTGCCAGGAATGTCTGTGAGTGGTGCAGAGTGTGATTTCATGCTTTATCGTTCCTCACTCTGTTCCATTCACAGGGAAAAGGTATTTCTCATTCTCCTTAGCTGCCGGCTTTGCCAGGGCTCCGTGGGCTCCGAGGCTCTGGCTGGGAGCTCTCTGGCTTCTCCATTTCCATCAGCAATAAAGAATCCACAGGGCAAATTCCCCTCTCAGTTCCACCTGCGAAGCCCCCTGGTCTCCCAGGCAGCCCCTCTGACAATCGAAAGGACAAGAGGCAGCAGGGACGAGCTGCAAGCTGGGGAAGCATCCCTTTGGCCTGGGATAAAGAGGGGGATAGCTGAGCAAAAAGTGCAGACAGCATTAGGAAAACGTGACAGTGGAGAAAGTTTTTGGAGAACGAGACGTGCAGGACCACAGGATGTTGTCTCGAGGTGGTGGCAGGTGCAGCGCTTGGATATTTTCAGGAAGGGGTGGTAAGGAGTTACCATTCATCATAGCTGGAGAGAACTGAGGCATTTGGGGGGCAATGATTTGAGAAATGGCCACAGATTTACTGCATTTGCAATTTTCCTTTTCTAAAAAACAGGATGGCTCTTTGTTCCCCTTTCTTTGATGTTCCCACAAGATATTCCAACATTCCTGCAGCTCATCAGAAGTGCAGCAAGATAAATCCTAAGTTTTACCCATCTCTCCCATCCCAGTAATTCAACACAATTCACCTCATGTCTTCTCCAGCTCTAATTCCCAGTTTTGCATCAAGTAGGTGCCACTGAGATAAAGTCAGGAGAACCAAGTGTGCACTTTGTAACATTTTCATCCGCCCTGAACATGTTCCTTCATTACAAATCTCAGTATTACAATGCAAATTAGCACCACAATTAGTTCTGTTGTGTGTGTCTCTGTCTGGCAAACTGAAACGCATCCTGGAAAAACATTTATCAGTTGAAATTGTGAGCTGATACGTTTTTTAAATGCTAAAATTTTTCACAAGATCCTTCAGTGCCCAGTTAGTGCCCTGGCTGACCAAAGGTTATTTTGCAGGAAGTCCAGTGATGCTTTTCATCAGCAGAATGGTGTTTATTTATTTTATTTCCTCTCCCTTTAGCCACTGGAGAGGAAAGCTCAGAAAGGAGAGGGATATGCAAACCAGTCTGAGGGATTTCTGCACGGTTCTCTCTCTGTGGGTAAAAGGAGGATTGGTGTTTCACATCTGCCAATCTGACTTATTTCAGGAGCTTTAAATATCTCTAATAACTTCTGGGGATGGGAGATTTGTGGATTTTTATGAGTGCTAGGAAAGAGTTGTCTGAATCAATGGCAAAGGCAGCCCCAGCTGCTGCCTGCACTTGCTTCAGGACCCAAATCCTGTAATTTTCACTCAAAATTGTTGCCATGGAGGAAAATTTGCAGGTGTGGATGCTCTGCAGGTTCTTGCTCTTCCACATTGCCCTGACTCCAAGCCATACTTCTGGGAACTTTCCTTCCCAGAGGAAGCAGGGCAGGGGCCAGAGGAGGTGATCAAGGCTCAGCGACAATGTCCGTGCAGGGATAGAACACACACAGGAGGCAGCTTTTCCAGGGATTTCTCACCAGCAGAGGAGCTGTGGAGGTAGGGACAGGTGAGGTCTTTGGAAAAGGATGTCACCTCCTTTTATCCTACTTTGGTCCCTAAGGAATGACCCCAAAACACAGAGGGGCAACTCGTGACATGCAATTTTGGAGCCTCCTTGGCTCAGCAGACCTTCAGTTCCCTCCTGCCCCTCCTCATCCCTGGCCTTTGGCAATTAAAGTGCCTGTAATTATCCAGGGTACCACGATGCCTGCTGGGCACTGGCCAGACAGCACATTCAGCAGTCACACCCCCAGCACTGCAGTCAGCAATGACCCCGGAGGCAGAGGCTGAACAATTAATTATCCAAGGTCTCGTTTGCTTGGAAGAGTGAGCAGAAGTGATCACACAGGGTGCTACCATGGGATAGTTCCCACTCCCTACCCAATCCTGGAGTGTGGGAGGAGCAGCAATCCTGACTGATCCCAGTGCTTTAACAGCAGCTGCTCTGGAAGGGGCTTTGAGGGAGGATGGAAACCTCTGGCTGCCACAGTGTTACAGGAACGGAGTGTGGCACCATCTCTGGGAACTGATCGTTTGGGATTCTTGGATAAAAAGGCACAATAAATAATAGAAAAGGGACAAATCATTGATCCCCACATTTTGGGACTCGCTGACGTGCAGGAGCTGTTCCTGGGCGTGCAGCTTTGGCTTGGCACAGATGATTCCTCCGTTCTGAAATGAAACCTTTGCAGCCTGACAAACTGCGCTGTTTGGTTTGGTGGAGTGATGAGCCAGTTCTCTTAACAGTTCAATATTTTGTGATCAGCTTAGGAATGTTTTTTGTTGGGGTTTTAACGGCAGAGAAATACAGGCAGCATTAAGAGGATGAGCTGTACTGAGCATCCCTGCTCTGCCTTTGATGGCTGTGATCCATTTGGGAAGTCAGCAAAGATGGAAGAGAGAATAAATCTACCCTTCCATGGCCGTCTTTATGCAGTCTAAAATAACACATAGGGTAATTCTCCTTCTTTTTCTGAAGCTAAGTGCTTTTTTGTGGATCTCCAGCCTGACTTTTTCACTCGTGCAGTACATACTTGGAGCTGATAGCTCTCATCTTTTATGGCAGAAATTGCTGAAGCTGAGTAATTAAAGTTATTCTTGACTTCTCTTGTTTACTGGAAACGACTGAGCTGAATCATAAAAGACCGAGGATTGTACTTTGAATGGTTTCCTGGATACTTTGCTCCTAGCAAGTAATTCCTTAATGGCTGATCCACAACAAATGTTCTGGAATGGACTCTGACACTTGACTTGTGCTCCTTATTCCCTGGAGTGATCCCTGGTGGACACACACCAAGGAAGTGCTGCTTTGCCAGAGCATTGCCCAAGCCTCTTCCATCTCTTTTTGCTTTCTAAATATCACTTAAAATCTGTTATTGCCGTAAAAATAGAGTTTTGGCTTCTGGAGCCACCTCATCCTCTGGTTTTTGGGCACTCCACAACTTCACCTTCCCATCTTTTGCAGGGTGGAGCAGGTGCAGTGTGAGAGCATCACCTCCAACAGGCAGCACAGTCATTCCCTGAGGTGGCATATATGAAATGAAATGAAATTCACAAATACGGGTGACTAAATTTAAAAAAAAAAACAAAAAAACAACCCAAATTTTGTTGTCCTGCACTGGGGTCCCTCCAAACTGTCCCCCTCATTTTGCTCGAGGTGACTTAGCTTGTGTTCAAGAGGTAAAGGAGCTTGCTATTGCAAAAAAAAAAAAAAAAAAAAAAGTTATTTTCTCTCCAAACAGTGAAATTCTGTGAAAAACCAGTTTTCTGTGAGCTCAGGCTGGTATGTGGGGGAAGTTAAGCCATTTAAAAAAGCCCTGAGAAGCAGAACCTCAGATTGTGATGCTTGGTGTAGTTTATTAATCACAGAGGGGTTTTTTTCCTCACCTTATTCCTCACTTATTTTTCAGACTATCAGAAAGGTTTGGGTTAGAAGGGACCTTAAAGATCATTTAGTTCCAACTGGATATACACCATGTTCCAAACTGGTGTAGTTTATTAATCACAGGATCAGTCTTTCCTCACCTGGATTCCTTAATTATTTTTGCTTTAATTTTCTCACTCTAAGACTCTCCAAGAGTACAGGCTCCTTCAGGCAAGGACAGAAATGTCACTGCAAGGCTGATTTGCTCCCAACAGGAAAATCTACCCTTGATCAGAGAGACAAAAACGCTGAAAAACATGAATTTGGAAAAACATGGCAGTTTTAGCAGAGAGGCCTAAGTTTGCTAAGTAAAGTTGCTTTTAGGGCAGGGGTTTACTTTTAGGAATTATTTTGCTTTAGAGAGGAAGGGCGTGGGAGGGAGCACATCCAGGGTGATGCTGCCCAGAGAAAGAAGCGGCTCCGGGAGAGTTGTCCCCAATTTCGTTGTGTTTGTGTTAACAGGAAGAATTCCTGTCTGCCACTCAGCCTCCTCAGGCACTGCCCCAACGCTCCAGGTTTGGGGACATCCATTGCTTTATCCAGCCTC